>JAVTVY010025915.1:0-100884 GCA_036873755.1 Hanleya hanleyi
CGAAAGGAATACGAACAGGATCATGTGAGCATATATGGCCAATCGTAGGTAGAATCCGTATTCGGGTTTGAAACACGCCTGGAACGTTAATATGTCAAAACCGAAAATCTCGAATTTGAGATTGGTATTTTTCAATACCTACAGAACAGAATGTTCGTGAGCTGGAACGACTTCTGCAAAAAGTTAGCTAATTCACTCCAACTACTGAAAGAAAAGACAAATTACAAGCGTCTGGTCCATCATTCATAATTCAGCCGTCGTCCATTAGAGAGAGACCTATTCCATATTCCTTATAACAGTATTAGCACCAAATTCAGAAAGACAATCATAGTATACATAAACATAGGCTTGTTTCCTGCAAGAGAGAAGCGGTCAACGGTTTTCAATGATGCCGGCAAGACATCATGATGTTCCAAAATCTCAAATCCGTATCGCTATAGTATTCTTAATCCATAATATTCGTTGTAAAGTCGTCATCTAAAGAATGATGTATCTCAGTCACGCTTTGATTGTGACTGTTCATATGAGTACCATGAGGATCTTGAAGTACATGGGTTCATACGGCCCCTAGCCCCGGGTTAAGCGGTCGCTCGTATATTGCTATCAGCATGCGATAGGTATCGCCAATTTTGAGAAACTTTGAGTGGAGGCTCTTGGTGGTGTAGCCCTGTTTTATAAGTTGAAGGTTGACTTCGCGGCCCGACTCGCCATATAACTCAACCGAGCCACCCATCCGCATATGTCATTTTGAAGGGATGGTAGTACCCAGAAGCTTGGTACTATAAATACTGCTTACCAAAAAGAACCCGGGCGCTCTGCTGTGTTAAAATTATTGAGGGGGGACCAATAATCCGAAACTATGGACTACTCCCCAAGGTATTGAACATTTTCTTTGGCTCTGAACAGATTTCCTTCAAATTTCAGAATATAAATGCACAAATTAAGTATAGATACTGTGGGGAATTTCACTTCTCTGAGAAGAAAATATTGCCGAAAATCCCATCCCATCGCCATGCGAGAAAGGTAATAGGCGCAATAGTTCCAGAAAGTAATAATTTATGAATCAGGTATTCTTCGCAGTTAATGACAAAAAGGGTGCTACATTTTGGTTTAACTGCTGAATTTGTAAGCCCTATAATGCAGCAGAAATTTATCCCAAAATACCATGGTAAGGATGCCTCAAGAACCACTGAGTTGTTGTTGTTCAACATAACGCTGGCTCCACGCTGCTGTCTTTGCATAGACAGCTACTTCTGTTCCCTCCGTATTTTTGGGGAGTCAATAGGTATTACAAGCGTCTAGTCCGTCATCCATAATTCTGCCGTCATTCATTAGAGAATATCCGCGTCCATAATCCAAAGACCTATTCCATATTCCATATAACAGTATTAGCACCAAATTCAAAAAGACAATCATAGTATACATAAACATAGGCTTGTTTCCTGCAAGAGAGAAGCCGTCAACAGTTTTAAATGATGCCGGCAAGACATCATGATGTTCCAAAATATAAATCCGTATCGCTGTTCAGTATTCTTAATCCATGATATTCGTTGTAAAGTCGTCATCTAAAGAATGATGTATCTCAGTCACGCTTTGATTGTGACTGTTTATATGATTACCATGAGGATCTTAAAGTACATGGGTTCATACGGCCCCTAGCCCCGGGTTAAGCGGAATTAGACACAAGTTACGAAACGTAGCGCCATAGATCTTGCACGCTACGTCCGTATTTTCCTATCAGCATGCGATATGTATCGCAACTTTGAGTGGAGGCGTTTGGTGGAATAGCCCTGTTTTATAAGTTTCTGTAACAGTGTTTTGTGACGTTGATTAAAATCGTCATATTTAATACAGGATCTAGCAAATGCTACTAAGCGAGATAGGTATACGCCATATGCAGGTCCCACTGGAATATTACTGTCCAGAAAGGGATAGTTTACGATGTCGAAATTGTAATCAGCTCTTTTGTCATAGATTCGACGAGAGAGAATGCCCGCTTCATTTTTATAGATATATAGATCTAAATATGTGCCTGTAGGGCTGTCAGTAGTTTCCTTCAAATCCAGTGAAGGTGGCTTCTCTCGACGTAACTCGGCATGAAATCGACAACGGATCGATGATAAATAATAGTTCCACGAAAAAACGTTATCACAGATCACCTGTTATCACTTAACCGGCCACTGCCGTTGTTGTCTCGGAATTTTCATTCCTTCTTCTGCAATCGCCAATGGTCGTACACCGATCAGCAAAGAGACAGATATTTATCCTCGATAACTATACCGTACGGCAAACGTGCTTAAAGAGTTCACCCAATTGGCAACCTTAGTTGAATCTGAATCCTTTCTCATTTATTCGGCACAGTGGCTATTTACGCTTCTTTTCCCTGAGAAAAACGCAACACCGGTGGGCTGCCATTTTCAACCCTGCGGTGTGCTGTGGGGAACCCTCGTGTGACTTTGCTATGTTGAAAATGTTGAGGGCTCCCGATTGCGGCACAGCCCGGGTAATCAGCGAGGCTGTTCCCACGAGTTTTCAAACAGATTTTGGGTGAACAAAAAAAATAAAAGTCGCGGGGATATTGTTGGATCGGTCGGGTTACCCCAAGCAAAAACCTTTTTAATTTAAGTCTAAGAGTTCAATGGAAAAAACTTTAATCGTGATAATGGTTATGGAGGTTTTGAAGTTAAGTCAGATAAATGAGATTTTCATTTAGTATAGAACAGTTTTTAAATATTTTTTTTTGAGACGCAAAAAACTTGCATTTATAGTTATGCCAGCTACACCAAAATCTTGTCAGCACATCGACTATCCTTCAAGACCATTGTAATAAAATTTCAAAGAAATCAGAAGAGTCGTTCAGATGAAATCGTCAGAAACAAGTTTACCTATACTTTGACTACAGCGTCACCCAGTGATGAGCAGCGGGTATCGAAACACAACCAGACAAATTTCCCAGGCCGAAGGAGAGAGCACACAAAGTCTGACCTTAAAATATTTAAAGGTCACCCCAAACGGCATTTTTTTTTTGGTCTAAAAATCCTTAAAAATCATAGTTCATATTTCACTTTATATTGAAAAAATTCTAATCTGATGAGAAACAGACGTAATATGGGAGCGAAATGGGCTTTTTCACATTTTCACAGCTGGGTTGATGACGTCACGCAGGGCAATTGCCTGAGAAAAGATAGCGGATAACACGGAAAGCGAGTGCAGCCAGAGCTCCGATTCAGATGTCGATTCGAGCGGTATCAGCTCCTCAGATGGAAATATTTTTCGCTAAGAAGGTGAAATAGACATAGAGGAGGATGATGACGGGCAAAATAACAGTTGTTTGTAGACCAACGACGGAATTCAGCCCTATCAAATTGAGCCGTGCGGCTCCGATTCTGACAGTGACAACCATTCTGACAACGTGGAACTCGACGACGAGAGGGTTCCGAGAGATCGTTTATTGAATACAGATTGGTATGCAACTTGACTGGAAACTTTATTATCGTCATCTATAAGACCAAATGTTCATATATTTCAAAATGTATTGAATGTAGAACGATTCTGTGATCTAAAGAACGAGCACGTTTGTGTTGTTGTTGTTGTTGTTACTGGCCGAGACCGCCCTTTCGAAGGGATAAACCCCGGGATTCGACAGAAAGGACAGTAAACTGTTGATAACTCTACTGTTATACGTCCGATTTGAATTCTGTTTTCGACAAATAACGTCAATTAAATTGAAATCGAGCGAAAAACTATGACAATATTCAAATACATAGGTTCATACGGCCCCTAGCCCAGGGTTAAGCGGAACTAGACACAAGTTACGAAACGTATTGCCATAGATCTTGCACGCTGCGCTCGTATTTTGCTATTAGCATGCGAAATGTGTCGTCAAATTTGAGGAAATTCGAGTGGAGGCGCTTGATGATATGGCCCTCTTTTATAAGTTCATTAAATACATTGAAAGAAACAGCATACATATGAAATGGGTCAAAGCAGATAAATCTTGTATTGAGATTGATATATTTCAATTACAACCCATGTTTTATTTATTTATTTATTTATTTATTTAACTTATTTTAAGAGGGTAGTCCTTTCAGCCTTCACGGCTGCTCTCCCAAGGAGCCCTCTATCATACAGACAATCATGACTAGCCAACATTTATAAAAAAATATATATATACATATAACAGCATATAAATAGCAAAAAGATAAATACATATAATACAGGATATCACATGGGTTGTGGATAAATTGATTCCTTATATACATAACAAATACTTTCCACAGGATTTTTTAAAACTTTCATACGTTGCAGATTTCCGGATTTCAAGAGGCAAAACGTTCCATGCGTTTGCAGCAGAGTATTTAAAAGATTTGTCTAAAAATGTTGTATTTGGGCGAGGAAGAACAATATTAAAAATCTGTCGTGTCTGATACCTGTGGACTTCGTTTACAAAGGTGTACCTGTTTAAAAGATAGTCAGGTACAAGACCATTTAAACATTTATATAACATGCATACCTTATCAAATTGGGTTCTTTGAGTAACATCAGTCCATTTTAAAACATTTAAAACAAATTGAGAAGGAGTTCTCGGTTTCACTTTTAAAATTATCCTACCGGCTCCACATATAGCCTTTTGGGTTCGACTAATATTACCGTTCGAGCCGTTGTCCCACACAACATCAACATAATCAATAATTGGCTATATGGTGGTCTCATATATTTTCATAGCAGTATCGTCATTTATGAATTTTCTTATTCTATTTAATACACCCAGGCGGGACGAGACTTTATTGCACATTTTATCAATGTGACTTTTCCAGTTCAGATGTGAATCAAAATATAATCCAAGATATTTAAAACAATCAGACTGCTCTATTTGTTCATTGTTCATGTGGAGTTTGATTTTTCCGTCTCGAGCTACTCGTTGTGGTGATCCAATCACCATGCTCATTGTTTTTGAGACGTTGAGGATCTGCTGACATAGATAGCTCTATTTCTGCTGTTGTCCGAGCCGCAAAAAACAGTGCTGTATCATCCACGTACAAAACAATTTTACTATTTTTTACAGTAGAGGGCAGATCATTAATGTATATAGTGAACAATAATGGTCCTAAGATGTGCCCTGAGGGACACCATAGTTAATTATCATGGGATCAGAATACGTTACGTTATGAACAATCTGGGATCGATTTTCAAAGTACGATACAAACCATTTTAATTCGGCATCCTTAACGCCCACCTGGTGAAGCTTTTGCAATAAAATAGATCGGTCAATAGTATCAAAAGCTTCTTTCAGATCAAGGAAAATGGCACCAGTTAGTAGTCCTTTGTCCATATTTTCGTAGATATAATCTGTTACATCAATCAAGGCCGTCGCAGTAGAATATTTCGCTCGAAAACCTGATTGATGTAAATTTAAGATGTTATTGTGTTCAATATATTGATAAAGTTGCCGATGAACAAGTTTTTCAAAAACCTTCATTACTACCGGTATAACGGATATGGGTCTGTAGTTTCCAGGATCAGTCTTTAATCTACTTTTGTACACTGCTGTTACTTTTGCTACTTTCCATTCTGTGGGGATCTCTCCAGTAGTCAGAGATCTATTATAAATATACTGAAGCGGATATGAAAGTTCAGCAGCGGCTAATTTGATTAATCTGGCATGGAGTCCATCTAGTCCTGCAGATTTTCGGGGATCAAGGCCAGTAAGTAACTTGCCTACTTCATTAACAGATAGTATCGAGAATTTAAAGATTGAATTAACTGTAGGCAATGAACATTGAGCGGGATCAGTCGTTGAGTTGGATCTAAATTTAGCTGCAAGATTAGAGCCTATGGTTGAGAAATACTTATTGAGGGTGTTCGCTATACTTTTATTTTCAATTAGCGTTTGGTTTTCCTGACGCAGTTCCTTAATGTTAGCCCGTTTATCCGATGGTATAAGTTTCTTTACTGTCGCCCAGAATTGTTCAGGCTTGTTCAGATTTTCTGCAATAAGTCCGTCAAAATAGTCTTTTTTCGCTTGAAAAATAGATTTTCTCACAGAGTTTTTTAAATTTCTGTACTTGAGGTCATCTTCCGGGCTCTGTCTTTTGTTACGCTTATTGCGCCAGTAGTCTCGTTGGTACATTTGCTCTCTGATATCATCCGTTATCCAAGGAGCGGGATCTTCTCTCACACGCCGAGTAACAACTGGCGCGTGTTTGTCGATAATTTCCATTAATAGAGTTTTGAAGAAATTCCAGCTATCGTCAACCGAGTCAAAAATACTAATGATATACCAGGGTATGGCTTTGACATCATTTATGAATGCTGAGTCGACAAAGTTTTTGAAATTACGAGATGTAATATATCTCGGTACGGGTTTCGGAACTTTGCCTTTCCTCACCAGAATTACCATATCATGATCAGATATTCCAAGGGGAATAACTCCACTGTCTGTCACCTTGTCTGGTTTGTTAACATTGATGTGATCAATACATGATTTGGTCGTTGGAGTCACTCTGGTCGCTTTTTTGATTAATTGTTCACAGTTGTGATCACTAAGTACACTAAGTAGTTCTTGCGTATGGGAAAGTTGAGGTCTGGCTAGTGTGTCACAGTTGGTATCTCCCAATACATAAAATTCATGACCAGACAGTTTATTAAGTTCAGTAGAGACTAAGACCAGGTAATCGGAATTCGATTTGGGTGGTCTATAAAATGTGCCAATGTAAATAGGCGAAGTTGAGGGTAGTTTTATTTCGGTAAGAGTCATTTCGATCTCCTTGTCGATTTGATCAGATTTATCCGTGGCACGAATATGATTGGCGACATAGCACAGTACACCGCCACCACCCCAGACTCTGTCCTTTCTAGATATAATGGTGTAGCCATTAATTTCAATTTCGCTGTCAGAGACATGTGGGAAGAGGTGCCCACATACTGACAGAGCCACATGACTTCACAGTATAGTCTTCTGGTTAACCTATTCTAAAGCACATACCAAGAATCTGACCTTTCGTGAAATGTGTTGTATCTCAGGTACGCATTTGTACCTGTTCATGTGGCACATTGAATGACATGACCACACGGCCCCTAGCATCGGCATAAGCGGCATTAGATACAATTCTAGAGAACTATGATGGAAATGCTCTGACAACTCGTATATTGGTCATTGGTGATCTGTGTCACTGTGACACCTCGTAAACTTGGAATTGGTGAGCTGTATCGTCGTCAGATGAAAATGACGGCATTTAACACAAAAAAACTAGTCTGTAAGGCCCGATGTCGACCCAGCATCAACTTCCCACAATGCCAACATATATCAAAGACCAAAAGGTCTGTACCCCTCGGGAACGAAACGTCCACCAGCAGAACTACAGAATGTTAATACCTACATAACTCCAGAAGCGAGAATTCTGTCCTGACATATTTGATGAAAAATAGAAATAATTATATACAGAACTTGGACCTTATGGATCTTGGAAACTACAAACGACAGAAGAAACAACGCTATTAAACTGCGCTACAGGAGAAACATCACTAGAAGTGATAATTCTGCCATGACACCAACAAACCGTAATAATACTGTATAGCAGCACATGTGTGCGAAGCACAGAACAAGCGGGATGATAATATTGGATATTATATATCATTAATATTAATTGTATTGATGATTAGGCTTGACGCTTGCTGAGAGTTATGCTTCGGATATACAAAATATATACTTCCCAAAAATGTCCAAAACAACTGCTTTGAAGTACATCAATACATATAGTGATATCCTATACCCAGGCTGTTGTAGGGCCAGAACATATCTGGATAGTGCGTATATTTGTGGGCAATTTCCGGTGTGATATTAAACCATACAAGTAGGTTTCAAATAACATACTGTTGATGTGACAATTTTAATGTTAATTTTAGATGTCTCCTTAAATAGTTTTGAAGTTTTCAAGAGATGGAAAATCAGTAACATGTAAAGAGTAATTTATAGAACACTGTATCCACAAATCTTAATAAAAGTGGTAGATTACTAAGAACATACTGTGGGAAAACATGTAAATTGCAATAGTAATTATGAGATTACCCCCACCCACAACGATAATTAAGATAACTGTTGATATTGCTTTAAAATTAACAAGAGAAAAAAAGAAATCATTGGAATATACATATAAAGTCATAAAACATTTTTGTCAAGTATTGCTGAAGTCAGATGTTTGACAATCTTAGATAAACGCTTAGTAGACATTGAAAATGTATAATTTTGACAGATACTTTCTGTTCACATATTCTATTCTCATGGTAGCGAGACGTCTTATCTAGCCTGTACTTTTCATGCAATGATACACAATACCAGCGGTAGAGGTGAATTTCAATACATTGAATAACTTAGTAAAAAAAACATAATTGTGTATTTAGAAAATATTTCGTTGGGAATTTTGAGAGGACCTTCGAGTGACGTAATGATTCAAGCTAGCTTAACAAAACTGTGATCAATCGATTCCCTGGTTAATGGAGAGAAAATTGCTACCTCACTACTGTGCATTGGTCTAAACTGAATAAAGTTATTAGCACGGAAGCAAACCCCCACCTTCCTTTTTTCGTGACGATAAGACTCGATATTGGTTTGTTTGAATGGATTTTACCTTATGGCAATATATGTCAATATCACATCCGGTCTAACAAAAAAGTACATTAAATTAGCTTTCAAATGACATAGGATGTGTGTACGGGGGGGTGCATTTTACTCCTAAAAAAAGGCGATTTTTGCAAATCGTTGCTCGTCTAATAGAGAGCCGAAACTTTGCGACTTCATAATTTATCATACTGAGGTCATTTTGAGCCAATTTGCATAACCCTCCAAGTAGGGAATGATGAGAAAATTAAAATTGGAAACTCTGGGAGAGTAGGCCTACCAGAAATGTGATGTTTTTGGATTTTTTCTTCAAAATTACGAAGTTTCCGTAACATTCATCTGATGAAAAACTCGATGGGTTCGAAAATATGTGTTTCAATCCTCTACAACTAAATTCTCCAGAAAATTCTACATACCTAACTGATGATACAGAAGGCGAAACTTACCATTGGGAGAGCATTAGCAAACACCAATCTAACTATTTTTTCGAAAAAGAACTTGAACCTTTTACAATAGCTAACTCTATCTCAGACAATACTTCTCTTTCAACATTACACATTAACGCGAGAAGTCTAAAGAAACACTTCAGTGAAGTCCTAGCTCTCGTCCATAACACCAACTTCAAATTTTCTATTATAGGCATATCTGAAAGTTGGCTTGATCCGTCAACTGAAGTATTATATGCAATTCCCGGCTATCAACCATTTCCTCTTTCAAGAAACACTAAGAAAGGTGGTGGGGTGGTCCTGTACATCAAAGATGGATTCACAAATTGCAAAATACGGGATGATCTTTCTTTCATTGACGACTGTGCCGAACATGAATCCCTTTTTGTAGAAGTGAAAGTTGATAATGATATATATATAATAGGACTAATCTATCGCCCACCTGGGAAAAACCTCGATATTTTCAACTCTAGTCTTCTATCTATTTTAAACACTCTAAAACCAGAAAACAAAAAGTGCATTTCAATGGGTGACTACAATATTGGTCTCTTTAAAACACACTGCCATGGCCCCTGAAGAGAATTTTTTGAAATTATGAAATCCTTCTATTTTTTCCCCAAAATCACGAAGCCTAAGAGTAAAATCTCACTCCGCTACCCTGATTGATAATATATTCACAAATTTTCACGAACATGACCTAGGCTCTGGCATTATCCTCGCCGACATCACTGATCACTTTCCCATTTTCCACATAACAACATGCCTCCATCTCTCATCTCAAAATAATAATCCAAAACTAAAATCCCGAAAGATAAATGATGTTCAAAAAAATGTTTTTAAAGATAAACTAGCAAATATAGACTGGCGTCATGTCATAAATGAGGAAAATACTGATAATGCTATGGACAGTTTTCTAAGTACATTCCACACTTTGTACGATGAATGCTTCCCTGTCATAACTAAACATGCTCATAATGTGACTATTCTTAAACCCTAGATTACCCCGTGTTTGCTGAATTCAATTAGAGAAAAAAATCGATTATATAAATTGCACTTAACATAAAAGACTTTACCGTTACTGGTGAATATAAAACCTATAGAAATAAACTAAACCATATACTCTGAGAATAGCAAAGAATAAATACTATGAAAACAAATTTCAGAAGACTTATAATGATATAAAAGGGACCTGGAATGTCATAAACGGATTGTTGGGGCGCAAAAAGACCAGAGATCTTCCTCATGTACTTAAGAAAAACGGCAATGATATAACGGACCCAAATGAAATCGCTTCACACTTTAACGATTACTTTTCCTCAATTGCCTCCGATTTGGCCTCTAAAATTCCACCAACCCAAGATGACTTTACAACATACCTCAACGAATCATATGAAACAGATTTTTCGTTCAAGCCCTGCACACCCTCTGAAATTTCCGACATAATTAACTCACTTAGGAATGGAACCCCTGGCATTGAAGGCATTCGTATCTCGTTGATAAAGCCAATATCGAGTTTGATCTCAACTCCGATCTCTCATATCATTAACCTTTCCTTGCAATACGGTAGTATTCCACATCATCTGAAGACTGCAAAGATAACCCCCGTTTATAAATCTGGAAACAAGATGCTCGCTGAAAACTATCGACCAATTTCTGTTCTTCCATGCTTCAGCAAAATATTTGAGAAACTTGTAGCCTCCAGGATATCATTTCTTGAAGAGCAATTGATAATTTGCTCAAATCAATTTGGCTTCCGCGCTAATCACTCAACATTCCACGCAGTTCTAGCTTTATATGACACGCTTGTTGCAGCTAAGGAACAGAAACAGTTCAGCATATCCACTTTTCTTGACCTCTCCAACGCCTTTGATACAGTTAATCACGAAATTCTCCTGTATAAACTCAATTACTACGGCTTCCGTGGTATGGCAAACGACTGGTTTCGCAGCTATCTAACTTCTCGCTCACAGTGTGTATCATATAATGGTATCCTATCGTCTCTTAATCCAATTTGCACGGGAGTTCCCCAAGGATCAATACTTGGCCCGATACTATTCTTAATATACATTAATGATATAAATAAAGCCTCATCAATCTTGAATATAAATCTTTTCGCAGATGATACAAGTGCCACCCTTTCAGACACTGACCCCACCAGACTAGTGGACAGTATGTCCCACGAACTTGAAAACTTACATAACTGGTGTTCTTGCAACAAACTCTCACTAAATGTAAAAAAGACCAAATATATACTCTTCAAACCGAATAGGTCTCCCCATACTAATATACCGAATGTATCAATCTTTGGTCTGGAAATTGAGTCTGTTCGTACTTTTAAATTTTAATTTTAGTTTATTTTAATGATAAACTTAACTGGTAACCTCACATTGCCGAAATTTCATCCAAAATGGCTAGAAATATCGGTGTAATCAATAATATACGAAATTGCCTCAACAGAAAAACATTGATAATGCTATATTATGCTCTATTCTACTCTTACGTCTCCTATTGTCACCTGGTGTGGGGAAACACATTCCCAACCCATCTAAAACCTCTTGTGATTCTTCATGAAAGACTTATCCGTATAATAACATTCAGTAATAAACTTGCCCACACCAACCCATTACTTGAACAATTAAACATCTTACCGCTCTCTAAAATCAATGACTATCTTATTCTGCTATTTACGCAAAAATGTATCAACAATGCTCTTTCCATCCCGGCCAAGTTTTCAAACTATTTCACAAAACTCTCCCAAGTCCATTCCTATCCAACTAGACAAGCCAACTTCAATCTTTATGCAGAACGGATCTTCTCAAATTTATCATTTTATTCAACAAAGTCAAAGGCAACACGAATTTGGAATTGTTTATCAATTGAACTGAAATCTTGTCAATCATTCTCATTGTTTAAGTCCCATCTGAAACGCATATTTTCTCCATCCTGAATCCGGCTATTATCAATCAAAATCAAAGACTATCTGATGGTGTATTCACAATTATATTTAAAAGGTATTTTGAATGTTCCAAGGCTCAAATATGGTGACCGCGGTATATATTCTAAGACAACCTCTTTTATGCAAAACAGATATTTCTGATTTATCTAATTATTCTCTGACTAGTAATTGACCACTGTACATATATGTTTATGATTATGCTCGTAAGTCAGCTCTTCATGCCAAATCAGTACTACTGCTATTACATTTACTCTTGGGATACAACAAGCCCCATGGGGTTTTATTCCCGTCATTCTATCACTGTTCTATTCCATGTACATATTATTTATTTGAATGATGAATAAACAATCAATCAATCAATCAATAGAATTTTGCAAACTTTCTGTGAAACAACGTGGCGATCAATATAATTCGTATACTATAATAGATATTTTGAATGTCTGCTGGTTCACATCGGCGCATGTTGTTATTGAGCCTTAAAGCTGACCATGCATCCTTACTCCAGAAACAAACAAAGCAGTAGTATATTCCGGCGTACTTGTATTTCACAATCAAAGCAATACAAAATGTATGAAACATATGTATGTATATATGAAACAGATACGGCGAATTACTTAAATTGTCTGCGTATAAAACATTATTCTGTATGCTGTAAATTATATTCTGCAGTAGAGTAAAATAAAGCAAAAAATTATGCCAATTATGCAGTACATGTGTTAAGTGTACTGTATTTTATTTTCATGCCAATAAATACTGTATTTTAAAAAATGTATGCAGCAACTTACTGTATACAATGTAATACCGTAAACTACTACTTGTATCACAGTCTTATACTGTAATTATGTCTTGCAGAAGGTTACTGTGAAAGAAAGCAGTAACTTGCTGCACTTTTACAGTAAAAATTACATATAGCAGAAATATTGCTGAACGCGACATTAAACCTCAATTCTCTCTCTCTGCTCTATATATTAACACAGTACCTTCGAAGGCCAACATGCCCCGTATGACAATGTTATAATCAACACAGCGCCATCTATCCACACAAACAAAATGGTGATCTACTTCAAGGTCAAACCAGCAGAGCTGACCAAGTCAAAACAAAGCAAAACTCCACCTAGGGAGCGCCAGGAAAGATTAATTCGAACAAATAATATGAGTTGAAAACAGTTTTACAAAGAACCCGCGCTATATATGAACATAGCCTATAGTATTGGACGGAATATCTTGAATTAACAGAGAGTACTACAGTCTGTATATGGACACAGTGCTTTCGAAGACCCAAAAGACCCGTATGACATTGTAATATCCAATACAGCGCCCTCTATCTACACCAGGAAAATGGTGATCTAGGTCGTTCCAGCCGGGCTGACCAAGACACACAAATAAAACCGCCGCGAACAGCGAAAATCTAACGATAAATACTACGCAAGAAATATGGGAATAATGCTAGCTTTAAACCCCAGAAATACTCGAAATAACAGAGACGGAATTGCAAGTGCAAATCACTGTCTGGCTACATGCAGGCCCGTTCTTGAAATATAAAAAGTTTTCGGAAGATTGCAGAATCTTTGCTGTGTAGGTGGGCGTGGCTGTTCTTCCCTCACTGTACATTTCCTACCACGAAGTTTTGACTTCCGAAACGCAGGCGTTTTGGAAGATTTAACGGCTGCACATACAAGAACACAGTAGCTGGTGATAATAAAATGTACCTCGTTATTCTCCTTGTAGTCTTTTGTCACTTCCCTCCAAGTTAGAACTCTCGGTATTCCCTCATCGTTAAGTTATCATCAATTGTTCAAGATTCTCAGGGATTTGAATGTTCAGCTGATCGCCATTCAACTGTCAGTCATGTAAATTTCTCTTGCACGGACTTTGCCGGAGATGGCAGTGTCATTTGAATATAAGCCGTGGCGCATGCGTCATTTTTCGGGCCAGTTCGATGACAGCCCAACGCATGCGCATGTAGGTGGGCGTGGCTATCTACGTTATGTTGAGACATTCAAAATATGCGAGAAAACTCCGCGAATGCGTGATTAAAAGATGATATCTCCAGAACGAGGAATTATTAAGTGTTGAGAGTTGGCAGGCGGCGAGACGGACCAATGTAGAGGAAAATGTGGTATAGTTTATTACTATTCGCCGCCGTTTTATTTCGTGTGCAGTTAGGGTATTGGACGATGTCATTCAAAGTTCAATGTGTGGGATGTATTGTGTATAGGAAGAACCTGGGCTGTAGTCGATTACACAGCCATTCGAGACTACAGCCATTCCTGGGCTATGATATATTGAACCATATGTCATGCTAGTAACTTATTTGAAATCGTTCTAATAATAGGAGTTGTCTGTCCAGTGTCTCGTGTTTAGCATACATCCGCATTTGGCGTATACTCCTCAGTAACACTGGCACGGTGTGTACAGGGCCGCGAGCGGTATGAGCCCCGCTTACCCCACAGTCCCACAATCAATTCTCTATAAGATGCCCGTCTCTGCTTCTACGATATTCAGTGAATATTTTTAAATTTTCAAATGGGATGTCATTCATTGATACAATAAAGTGGCCTGTACAGAAGTTTGTTTGCCATAGCACTAACAAATAATTATAGACTCCCATCTAGGGAGCCGCACAAAAAAAAACCTTCCACACAGGGAGCTTCAGAAAACAGTATTTTCGTTATTTGGGATAACACTATCTTAGATTAGCACAAATTCTAGTGCTGAAAATTTGGTCCCGTGCGGGATTCGAACCAGCGACCCCAGAGTCAGGCACCTAATCGCCAGCACTGTATGTCCGCGATCTAAACCACTCGGCCAACGGGCCTCCACAAAAATAGGAGGTAGCAGACCGGTAGTCTTGAAAGCGAACATACAGTACCCCTCTGATGATCGTGATGACACAGCTCCCAAAGCTGAATAGATATATTTTTTATCATTCAGAAAGTGATCGTATAACAGTATTTTCGTTATTTTGGGATAACGCTATCTTAGAATAGCAAAAATTCTAGTGCTGAAAATTTGGTCGAGTCCCGTGCGGGATTGAAAGTAGTAGTGGCGTTAGGGGAAATGGAGTAAATTTTCACCCGGATGTAGAGGTCATTTGTGGCGGTCACGTGGCGGGAGGAGAGGTCAACTGGGTCGGCCATGTTGTAATACAAGATGGCGTCGTGGTTCGGGCATGTTCGGGCATGTTCGGGCAAAAAAAAAGTTCCGGCAAAAAAAAAAAAAAAAAAAAATGTATTCATGCGCGGTGACGCGGTTTGGCCGTGGTTTTGGCGGTGATTCGGTCTCGGGAAAAAGCTTCCGCGGAGAAAAAGTAGTCCCTAGATAAAATGGTCCGATGGGGTCGAGTGAGGTATCAAAGTGAAGGTTAGGTGAAGGAGCATCTAATGGGCTGGGTGTGGGGTTGAAATATCGTCATTCTGCGCATGCGCGGCGGCCGAAGGGTATGAAAATAGCCTTTTTGGAGCTAGGGGAGCCCCTAAGGGTCCGATGGGGTCGAGTGAGGTATCAAATTGAAGGTTAGGTGAAGGGGCATCTGATGGGCTGGGCGCGGGGTTGAACTATCGGCATTCTGCGCATGCGCGGAGGCCAAAGGGTATGAAAATAGCCTTTTTGGAGCTAGGAGATTGACTACTGGTCCAGTGGGGTCGAGTGAGGTATCGATGTGAAGCATTCGTGAAGGGGCATCTGATGGGCTGGGTGTGGGGTTGAAATATCGGCATTCTGCGCATGCGCGGTGGCCCAAGGGTATGGAAATAGCGGTTTTGGAGCTAGGGGAGTCCCTAATGGGCCAATGGAGTCGTATGAGGTATCAAAGTGAAGCATTCGTGAAGGGGCATCTGATGGACTGGGCGTGGGGTTGAACTATCGGCATTCTGCGCATGCGTGGTGACCCAAGGGTATGGAAATAGACGTTTTGGAGCTAGGGGAGCCCCTAATGGTCCAATGGGGTCGAGTGAGGTATCAAAGTGAAGCATTCGTGAAGGGGCATCTGATGGGCTGGATATGGGGCTGAACTATCGGCATTCTGCGCATGCGCGGTGGCCCAAGGGTATGAAAATAGCCGTGTTGGGAGCTAGGGAGCCCCTAATGGACCAATGGGGTCGAGTGAGGTATCAAAGTGAAGCTTATGTGAAGGGGCATCTGATGGGCTGGGTGTGGGGTTGAACTATCGGCATTCTGCGCATGCGCGGTGGCCCAAGTGTATGAAAATAGCCGTGTTGGGATGTAGGGGAGCCCCTAATGGACCAATGGGGTCGAGTGAGGTATCTAAGTGAAGCATTCGTGAAGGGGCATCTGATGGGTTGGGTGTGCGGTAGGAATATCATTCTGCGCATGCGCAGATGCAGGTCTCGTCCAATCAGAAGCGAGTATTTCAAATCCGTCCCAGAGCTCTCGTCCAATCAGAAGCGAGTATTTTGACCCGGTGCATTATGGGACATATCCAAGATGGCGGCACGTATGTTCAAGATGGCGGCACATCCGGTGTCGAAAACTGGCCATTTTGTCGGATGTGGTCACTTAGTGTCGAAAACTGGACCCTGTATGACGTCACTTCCGGGTTTTTTACTAAAAAACTACATCCAAACATAGAAGAGTTCCACATGTTTCCCCTTACACGTCCGTATGGTCAACCGCCGGCACCTTTTCCCGCCCCGCCCCAGCGCCCCGCAGCGCCCCGGCCGCAGCGCGCGCGCGCGTCATCACCGGCAGTGCGCGCGCGCGCGCGGAGTGTTATACAATCGGATAGCGGTTGTCGTGAATAACAACAAGTTCAGCAATGTTTATATGTTTTATTATCCCCAATGTTACATCACACCCAGGCTGGGGGAACCGCCCTGGGTATGTTTAGTATGTTCACAGCAAAACAAACTGAAATATCAAACACCATGTTTTATTATTTAACGCACCGTCAGATTAGGTACAAGTGTTTACTGAGCTCAAGTCAACGATCAGCATGTACACATAGAGAGTATGTGCGGCATGTTATGGTATTCATCAGTGCGCAGGTGACGCATTCAACCGATGGTGGTGGTCGGTCAGCTTGGTCAGGAAAAACGTGATATTGGTTACCCTCTCTACCACCCATTGTATGTTGGGGCGTTGACGATGTGCCCATCTCAAGGGTTCCACGGTGTCCAGTATCTCCAGCATCGTCTCTAGTGACCTCCGGTTAATGATAGTGAACGGCTGGTCAGACACATAGATATTATTGCCGGGATAAGAATACCGTAACTGGCCCGTCTTTTTGTGACGTAAGATGTATCCGAAAGCGACATTCAATTTGAAGGCCGTAGTTTGATCTTTGAAGATGGCTTCCACGTAGCTGCGTAGACGGGTGCGGTTGGTCAGTGGAAAATTGTAAATATCTTGAATAGGGCCATGAGGGTGGAAACAGTGCCGTGTCATGGACCAATGGCGCCGATCGATGTCACTCACTGGATGGTTGTCCTGTAAGAGATCGCCCAGAAAATGTTCGATGTTGTCAGGCGTATGACTCGAAACCGTAACGCTGGGGTCCGGCTGGATATCCAGGCTCTTCTGAACTGTGGGTATAGGCGGGCACTCCTTCATCGCATCACCAGTGGCGTTCGTCTCCCCGGGCTTATCTTCACTGGGTCTGACCTTCCGCGGCTCCTCTTCAGTAGGAAGTTGTCGCTCATGCCCTGGTACCGGGGCATGAATCAACCGTTGGTGTCGCAGCAACTGACTGCGTCGTTTGAAGCGCGGCCCATGAATTGAACGTTCGTGGCGCAGTAACTGAACCTCCCGATTAAATGACCCTGCGCAGGTTATACAAGTATACCGTGCATCGTTGTGGGTGGAGGCGTCGTGGCGTCGTAAATTATCCAGACGAGTAAACTGCCTCTGACAAGTTGTGCAAGTGAACATCTTGGTGGAATCGCCCAGAAAATGTTCGATGTTGTCAGGCGTATGACTCTGTACCGGGGCATGAATCAAACGTTGGTGTCGCAGCAACTGACTGCGTCGTTTGAAGCGTTGACCACAATCCTCGCATGGACGCTTGGGCGGCCCATGAATTGAACGTTCGTGGCGCAGTAAAGCATCTTCCCGATTAAATGATCGTGCGCAGGTTATACAAGTATATAGTGTACCGTTGTGGGTGGAGGCCTCGTGGCGTCGCAAATCTTCTGGGCGAGTAAACTGCTTCTGGCAAGTTGGGCAAGTGAACATCTTGGTGGTTGACAGAGTGTCTGATGAAACGGCCAGGCCGCTTCCCTATTATAGCACGCTAGCTGGTAATCTATTTTTAGCACACTCTACCCCAAGTCGAGGATCGAGACTGGTGTACTGGTGTACGACTGAGACGCATTGCGCGCGCGCGCATGAAGACCCTCATACATACCCCAATGCAGGCGCAGACGCGAAGTGCCCGGATGTAAAAATGACGTCACTTCCGGTTTGGGTGAATGGAGCGTGACCTTTGGACATGCCCGCACTTGTCTGACCGCCATTGTTGGAAAATGGCGGATAATGGCAACTAATGGCGGAAGGTGGCCGCCATTGTGGGAAAATGGCGGATAATGGCGGCTAATGGCGGAAGGTGACCGCCATTGTGGGAAACCTCCCACAGACAGGTCAGTACATGCATTTCTATGTTGTTCACGCATAATAAAAGGATTGATCTGTAATCTGTGTTGTTGTTGTTGCTCCCTTTTTTTTGGACTAACCCATCAGAATAGTACGTATCACGGACTACACCCGTAGAGCTACATCTGGTCTATAAAACACGTCCCTCTGGATCCCACACCTTCATTTCTACTGAGCCATGGCGGAGATCCAGCCCCATGCGACTCGCATTTTACAGTATGCCACCGTGGTGAATTCATTCACGGGTTACCGAGCAGTGGTCCGGTCCATGTTTGCAGATGGCGACGACAACGAGGGACGACGCCAGATCCTGAACGAGTTCACAGAAGCGGTCCTCCACAGAGTGCACTCGATGGAGAGGCGTGCCATCACTCACCACTACTGGACTATGACAGCCATCCTTGATGCTCGGGCTATGGACCACGAGCGCTCACGCCGCAACCAGCACCGGCTGGTTGGCCTCATACTAGTCTGTGCCCTATTCACCCTGGCGCTGTGGTATTGACACTATAAATACCAGGGTCAGACAGAGTGTGTGTCATTCACCGTTCGACATTTGGACCAAGCATGTCATCCGTCCTACGAGCCATCCTCCCCCTTACACCTTACCAGGTGGGATTATACGTTTATGAAGATTATGTGACTCTGGTGGAAGATAGTGGCGGGGATTGGAGGGCGTCCCCTGAGATTTTATCGAATACGGTGACACTACAGCGTGATGGGTGGACTAAGTTTAAACGAGTGTTAAGCGGTGAATTGGACGGACGCCTGATCCACATGGACAATGCCATTTATGTATACCGTACTTCCCTATTCTCATGGGTGGGTCGCTACCAAGACCGTGCACGAAGTATGATGCTAACGCCCTCTCTGTGGTCTGCCTTGGAGGAAATAGTGCCTATTGTAGACCAGTTATTTACACCCGACGATCGAACACCTGACCAGTTGGCGCGGGCTCGTGCTATTGAGGACGCGCTGGCTGAACCCCATGAACAACTACATGAACCCGACGACGACGATGCCATTGATTACCCGGTTAGACTCAGTCAGCCCAATGACATGACCACCTGATCCTTTGATCTCACGGGGTTCTCCCTATAAATACGGGAGACAGTGAAATCTGGTACCATTCACGTACTGACCATGACGGAGCATATAGTACTGGCGTATTTCAGCTTGACCCCCGAGGTTTTCCTGCACGTGTATGCGGATAAGGTCGATATCATGGAGGAGGTGGTGGGAGACACGGACCCTACACAACCGTGCCCGGCTCACATTCGTCTGTCCCGGGAGGGCTGGACCAAATTCAAACGGGTGTTGTCTGGTGAACTGGACGGCGACCTCATCCACTTGTGTCACGATGTGTACATCCGACGCGGCCCTTTCTTTGCTCAATTGGCTCGGCTAGATGGAGGTACAGTGCATTTTACCCTTCACCCTGATCTATGGTCTGCATTGGAAGATGCCGTGGTGGATGTGGATGAAGTGCTTATCAAGCGGTCATCAGACGAGTTGGACTGGTCATTGACCATGGCCACTGTGGAAGTCCACGAAGAAAATCAGAAAGAAACTCCGGCCCAAGATATACCCGTTATAAATAAACGATAGAGCCAGGGTCCATCATCATTTTGTCACCATGAAGCGCTGGGAGAAGGTGTTGGATAACTTATACTACAGTCCCGACAGTCCGGCAGCCTATAGTGCCTTGTCGGCTCTCTATCGAGCGGCCAAACCCCAGGGGATACAACGTGCCCAAGTCCGAGATTGGTTAAGAAGACAAGACACCTATACCTTACATCGATCTGTCCGTCGCCATTTTCTACGGAACCGGGTCATCGTGGGAGGAATAGATGCCCAGTGGCAAGCGGATTTGGTCGATATGAGCGCCTTTGCCAAACACAACGATGAGAATCGGTATATCTTGACGTGCATCGATATCCTATCCAAGTATGCGTGGGTGGTACCCATCCGGACGAAAACGGGGGCAAATCTCATAGCGGCGTTCAAAGACATCTTCAAGACCGGGCGCAAACCTTTGTATTTGCAAACCGACGAAGGCACGGAATTCCTCAACAGACCGTTCCAAGCCTTTCTCAAGAAACAGAAGGTGTTTTTCTTCCATACGTACAACGAGACCAAGGCTTCCGTGGTGGAGAGGTTCAACAGGACATTCAAAGGCCGCATGTATAAATATTTCACCTATAAGAATACAAGGCGGTACATCGATGTTCTCCCGAAACTGGTGAGGGGTTACAATCGAGCATATCATCGAAGTATAGAGAGAGCCCCCATTACCGTGACCCAACGCAATGAAGCCCAAGTCCGGCGTGTCTTGTACCCCAGGCCATCGCAGCGAACGACGAAGGCGGTGTACAAGGTCGGGGACCCTGTACGGATCAGTAAAGTCAAGGGCAAGTTCGAGAAAAGTTACTTGCCCAACTGGAGCGATGAGCACTTCCTGATTAAACGGCGCCTACCCCGACAGCGGCGAGTCTATGAACTGGAAGATCTCCAAGGGGAAACGTTGCTGGGGACGTTTTACGACACGGAATTACAGCCTGTTGTAAAAACACAGCAAGACTACTACACGGTGGAGCAGATTTTGAAAACGGAACGTCGACGTGGCAAACTGTTTCATTTCGTGAAATGGCAAGGCTGGCCCAGTTCCTTCAATTCCTGGGTCGCGGCCAACCAGGTGAAACGACTATAAAACCAGACACCACTGCCGTCCTCCTTCATTCCACATCCGACCACAGTGCTATGGACCAACAGCAGCTGCCTCTGAAGACAGCGTCTCGCAAAACGCGCAAAGCGCAAGTGGTCTTTGGGGTGCTATTGCTAACCCTGCTGAGTGTGTTGTACGGAGGTGTGTTTTACGACGTAGCCTATGTCAGCACGTTACTTAACCAACTGAGAACACCAGGCACCAGCGAAACCGGTCTACAGAGAGCACCAGTGGTATCGAGCCCAGTCACCACCACCACCACCACCACACCCCGCGTACAAGCCACGTCGAGCTCTACACCTACACCAGGAACACCCACTACGTCTGAAGACCCACCGGATTTCATCCCTCACAGTGAACCGACAACCACGACCGACGTTGTACCCACCCCCAGCACCATCTCTGAACGTGAACAGACAACGACGACCGACGTTGTACCCACCACCACTCCAGTTCACTCGTACGAAATTTACAAGAGCGTGTTACCACGACAACGGATACACCTCAAACCATGGACCCTCGGTGGCAGCATCCCTTCACTTGCGTCATCGCAGGACCGACGGGCTCCGGCAAAACGCACTTCGTCAGGAAGCTCCTTCAACACGCCGACAGCATGATCACTCCACCCATTGCCCGAGTCGTGTGGTGTTACGGAGAATGGCAGGAAGCGTATGCAGCAATGCCCCACATCACGTTCGTGGAAGGCCTACCCAACCTGGCCGATTTGGAACCCGACACCTTGGTGGTTCTGGATGATCTAATGGCGGAGACGGATGCACGGGTCACCCAACTCTTTACCAAAGGCAGCCATCATCGACGGCTCAGCATCATCTACATTGTGCAGAATCTGTTCAGTAAAAACAAAGAACATCGGAATATCAGCTTAAATGCCCACTACCTGGTGGTCTTCAAAAACCCGAGAGATACCACTCAACTGCTGCACCTGGCGAGACAGATGTATCCCGGCCGCACACCGTTTGCGTTGGAAGCCTTCAAAGATGCCACAACCCCTCAGCACGGGTATATGCTCTTCGATCTCAAGCAAGCCACCCCCGACCACCTTCGACTACGGACCGACATCTTTCCCGGAGAGACCCACCACGTGTACATGCAAAAATAATGTAAACACACCCACAGTGGCGCCTCCAGCTGGGGTTTGTGTGTGTTTGATGATGGGGAATAATAAAAAGAATGAATACGACAGCAGGGTTGACTTTGTCTGTGAGGTGGATAAAAAGGGCAGCGTTGTGGGTTCTAGCATTAGTTGTACAGGATGTCTGCGCGAGTACGGAAGCACGCTCCCACGCTCCGTGTATTGAAGACGGCCCCACCCGAGTTAGTCCGAACCATTGTACGCGGTGCGCACCCTGACCTTGTACGCTGTCTGTGCGAGATCGGGTACAACCTGTTAAAAGGCAACGTACCACTGACTCCGGCTCAGAAGACCAAGTTGGCCAAGCATAAGACAGGTCTCCGAACCCTAGTCCACAAGCGGGTCCCTCAAACACAAAAGAAAAAGGTGTTACAGAAAGGCGGCTTTCTCGGGGCCATCTTAGCACGTTGGCCGCTTCCGTGTTGGGTCCAGTATTGGGTGGACTCTTCGGCCGACAATGAACCACACGAAAAAATGGTCCTCGTCGAACCACGGTTCCTGCAAAACCTCCAATCACCCTACCCTGTCCCACCTACGGTGAAGACCATAAACAGCCTCGATGGAGAGATGCAACAGATCTTACAGAGACCGGGGTTAAGCGACAGTGAGAAAGTACAACGGTACAATGAGACGCTTCAACGGTACATGACGTTCATGGACCAATACAAACCCTGTCTACCCCAGCAACAGCACCACCACCACCACCACCACCACCACCACCACCACCACGTGACAGACCGCTGACCTCAGCACCGTTCCAACAGCCGGGTGAGGTAGCCCCCACAGCCCCACAGTGGGTGGAAGACGAAGTGCTGAAGAGTGTACCTGCCTCGTTCAAGAAACAAGCTGGCCTGGTATTACAACGGATGAACAGAATCCTAACATGACTTGGAATGATAAAGGCGAACTCCTGGTACAGAATCAGGTGGTCCCCGGCACCCACATGACGGATTTAGTGAATGATCTGATGTGTCAACGCAGATCGCACACCGATCCTCGAGGATGGGAAGTCTTCGCTCAAGGCTTGAAAGACATGCATGTACCACAGGAATTGGTGGGGAACCCCCACCGCTGGGCCTTTATGCAGCAAACCCAGCAATCACCGAGTGGCCCACTACCTTCTTGGGAAGTCGAATGGGAACCGGAGTCACCCCCAAAACACCACCACAACGGGCACTTTCTTTTCGCGCCTATAAAAAAACACCCTTGATCAAGACACCCCACATCTCCAGAGCCGTGACACGTAGCAAGTCAACGCGACGAACACGACGCCGGACACAACCGCCCAAGGCCTGAAAGACCTATTAAAACCAACAGCAGCAGCAGGACAGCTCAGTCGCCATGTTTTACCTGACCCTACCCAGTAACAGTTCGCTGGATGTGTTTCCTGACAACACCGTGGCCAAGTACGTCACCCAGTTACCACAACCGTTACATTTACCTGGCCGGTGGGAATGTGCCCTGGTGGATATCCAATACCCTTACTCGTGGTACAACGTGCGAGCCAATGAAGTGTGGTACGAGGTCACCTACGCAGGCGAAAACACCCGGCTCACCCTGGCCGAAGGCCAATACGATACCCCCAAAGAGTTCATGGGTGGGCTGTCAAGACTGATGCATGATGAGGCGCTACGGGGGGTGACGGATAGTGCAGCACGCCGCATAGCCTTGCGCTTCAAGAGAAACGTGTTCTTCGTTGTCAACGTACACAACGACAAGGCACAGCTTACCGTCACCGATACCATGAATGTGAAACTCAGTCCTACACTACAGCAAATGCTGGGTTTCGATCTACAGACATTCGCTGGTCCCACCCAACACCATGGCGAGATGCCGATGGATATGAAGTCGGGTATGTACGGACTCTACGTCTACTCGGACGTGGTGGACAACCACATCGTGGGCGATATCAACACACCTCTGTTACGGGTAGTCCCCATTAAAAAGACGTATGGCGATCAAGTCACCCACAGTTTCACCCATATAATGTACCTGCCCGTACGACATACCGATATCAACATGATCACGGTGGATATAAGAGATGACACGGGACGAGCGGTGGCATTCGAACGAGGAAAAGTGGTGCTGACACTTCATTTTCGACAAGCACGTGCTCCCCACTTTGCATAATGAAAGTACCTTACGAGTGCGATGCACGCAGCTATGCTGACTATTATGCCCAACAGGCCGGGGGTGGCTTTCCGGTCTTTAGCGGTGCACGCATGCAACGAGGACATGGTCTGGGGAACATACTCGGCAGCATTGTGAAAACGTTCCTGCCCTTGGTGACGCGTGGGGGTGAAAGCAATCGGCAAACAAGCGGTACGCAGTGGACTGCAAGTGGCCGGTGATGTCTTGGGGGGTACGGCACCCAAAGAATCCTTGAAACGGCGGGCCAAAGAAGCGGGAGGCGTGTTGGTGGCCAAAGCACAACGCACCGTAGGGAATAAAAGAGCTGCCCCACCGAGATCACGCACCAGTCGACGACCGATCCCGCGACGACGCACATCCAAGAAGACCCGGGATATCTTTTCTTAAAACATGTCCTTAATCCACGCCGAGTCCTGCCCCTCCACCAACAGTGAATTTGATTTGTGGACCGTGCCGCCCACACAAACCAGTGTCGAACAAGGATTATGGGTGTAGCATCTCCCGCTCTCCAGCATCAACGAAACCGGGCCCATCGAGTTCACCATCAGTAATGCGGATACGGCCTATGTGGATTTAGCCCATACCTACTTGTATGTGAAAGCCAAGGTGGTCAATGGAGCTGGCACGAGACTCGCTGACCAAGCAACGGTGGGCCCGAGGAATCTCTGGCTGCACTCGATGTTTCAGCAGGTGGATATTTTCTCAGCGACAAACTCATCAGTGATTCCACCAACACGTACCCCTATCGAGCCTACATCGAGACACTGTTGTCGTATGGCCGAGAGGCTAAAAAATCTCAGCTGACAACCGCTTTATTCTACAGGGACACGGCCGAGCACATGGACACGGCGGACAATGGGGATATAACAAACGGAAGGCTTTCACTGCGAACAGTGCCTCGGTGGATATGATGGGTCGACTGCATGCAGACATGTTCATGCAAGACCGGTACCTCTTGAACAAGATCCCCATCAAAATCTGACTGATACGGGCGCCTCCCACCTTCGCCTTGATGGCCACTAACGTAGAGGGGCATGTAGCGGACTATAAGATTGTCATCCAAGACGCAGTCCTGTATGTCCGAAAAGAGAAACCGAATCCAGCCGTTCAATTGGGACACATGAAAGCCTTGGAAACAAAACCAGCCCAGTACCCTATCCGACGTGTGCAAACCAAAGTGTTCTCTGTGTCTGCTGGAAATATGAGCGCCAACAAAGACAACCTGTTCCTGGCGATTGATCCTGGCCTGTGTGGAAAATACCAGTTTCAGTGGAGCCTACCCAGAGAATCCGTTTGACTTTAAACATTTCGGCATCAATTTGTGGCCCTGCATGTGGATGGACAACAGGTGCCAGCCACGGCCTTAACCCCGAACTTTGCGCGGAGGAATTTCATTCGAGCCTATCAGAGCCTGTTTACAGCCACCGGTCAAATAAACCAGGACGAAGGGAATATGATCAGTCGGGAGGACTACGCGAACGGATACACGTTGTTCTGTTTCGATCTGACCCCCACCTTAGAGAACGACCACCAGCTGGCCCTGGCCAAGCAAGGCAACTTACGGTTGGAAATCCACTTGCACGAGCCCTGGCGACCACCGTCAATGTGATCTGCTACGCCGAGTTTGACATCATTCAAGTGGACAAGGCGCGCAACGTCCTGTGTGACTTCTCCACCTAACATGGATACAGACCAGATAACCACCGTGCTGGAGAATGACCCAGAGACACGTAGGGTCTTTCAAGGGGTGTTCGCCCGAGATGTGTTTCCATTAGACCGTATGTATCCTGCTGCTTACGTTCTCAACACGGACCCGATGGATCGACCCGGTGAACACTGGGTGGCCGTGTACTTGACAGAAGAGCAGGGCGAATACTTTGACCCGTACGGCCTGCCACCCCTCCATCCCGATTTAACAGACTTCATGGATCAAGGCACAGAGACGTGGTGTTGGAACAGTCAAACGTTGCAAAGCCTGACCAGTGGCGTGTGCGGACAATATTGCTTGTTTTACCTGTACCATCGATGCCGGGGAAGACCCTTATCTACTATCGTACAGATGTTTGACGAGTACCCCCAGGCCGAGGACCGCGATGTACTCGTCTATGACTGGGCCGCCCATCATTTCAATGTACAAGCCCCGTTCTGGGCTTAAGTTAATGACAAGCCCCTTGTTCTGGGCTTCAATGTACAAGCCCCTTGTTCTGGGCTTCAGTGTACAAGCCCCTTGTTCTGGGCTTCAGTTAATGACAAGCCCCTTGTTCTGGGCTTGAGTTTTCACGTGGTTGTTCTCACGTTGTTGTTGTTCACTGAATAAAAAAAAAAAAAAATGAGATCTCACCAAAAAACCCTGTCTTGTGTGTTTTATACCTAATGCATCAATGCCCAATGTGGAGATTCAGTCAAACTGAAATCAGTGGTGTAGGATGGGGTCAAAATGTAACCCATCAAGTTTAGAAGGCAAGAGCACTATAGTAAAAAATAGAGAGCCAATGAAATCAGCCTACAGACCAAGTACGTGTCTTTGGTCTAGGTTTGGAGCGGGCATTTCATTGAGGTACGTGTATACGGTGAGTGAAGAGACTCGTACAACACGTATAGATTATGACTATAAGTTCTATGAGCATAATGCATGAAAGTGGCTTTGAACACCGTATTAGTCAATCAGTGGCCTAGAATGGAGCCAAAGGTAACCCATCCATGTCCAGAAAAACATTACCCGGGTGTACAAGAACCCAGATGTAGGCGCGGACGTCAGCGAAAGCACACCGTGAATACCCCAATTCCATTGGCTGATTGTTCGATCGCTGATTGGTTCTTTTTCTCGACCGCTGATTGGCTCTTTTTCTCGACCGCTGATTGGTCCAAATGGAACTGCCCATCTTTCCCAGGTTCATCTAGAATCCCCCTAGAATCTAGAATTTTTATTGTGCTCAAGCTCTGACTATAGCGATGCCGCAACATTGTCTCATTGGACATTGGACCGTCTGACCTGGAGGTGACCCTTTGACCTTTTGACCCGCGTCCGCGCGCGCACTGCCGGGGATGACGCGCACTTCCGGAGAACTCGCGCGCGCGCGCTCGCGCTGCGGGGCGCTGGGGCGGCGCGCGCGCTCGCGCTGCGGGGCGCTGGGGGGCGGGGCGGGAAAACACACCGGCGATTGACCATACGGACGTCTAAGAGGAAACATGTGGAACTCTTCTATGTTTGGATGTAGTTTTTAGTGAAAAACCCGGAAGTGACGTCATACAGGGTCCAGTTTTCGACACTAAGTGACCACATCCGACAAAATGGCCAGTTTTCGACACCGGATGTGCCGCCATCTTGAACATACGTGCCGCCATCTTGGATATGTCCCATAATGCACCGGGTCAAAATACTCGCTTCTGATTGGACGAGAGCTCTGGGACGGATTTGAAATACTCGCTTCTGATTGGACATGCATCTGCGCATGCGCAGAATGATATTCCTACCGCACACCCAACCCATCAGATGCCCCTTCACGAATGCTTCACTTAGATACCTCACTCGACCCCATTGGTGCATTAGGGGCTCTCCTACATCCCAACACGGCTATTTTCATACACTTGGGCCACCGCGCATGCGCAGAATGCCGATAGTTCAACCCCACACCCAGCCCATCAGATGCCCCTTCACATAAGCTTCACTTTGATACCTCACTCGACCCCATTGGTCCATTAGGGGCTGCCCTAGCTCCCAACACGGCTATTTCCATACCCTTGGGCCACCGCGCATGCGCAGAATGCCGATAGTTCAACCCCATATCCAGCCCATCAGATGCCCCTTCACGAATGCTTCACTTTGATTCCTCACTCGACCCCATTGGTCCATTACGGGCTCCCCTAGCTCCAACACGGCTATTTCCATACCCTTGGGCCACCACGCATGCGCAGAATGCCGATAGTTCAACCCCACACCCAGTCCATCAGATGCCCCTTCACGAATGCTTCACTTTGATACCTCATACGACTCCATTGGCCCATTAGGGACTCCCCTAGCTCCAAAACCGCTATTTCCATACCCTTGGGCCACCGCGCATGCGCAGAATGCCGATATTTCAACCCCACACCCAGCCCATCAGATGCCCCTTCACGAATGCTTCACATCGATACCTCACTCGACCCCACTGGACCAGTAGTCAATCTCCTAGCTCCAAAAAGGCTATTTTCATACCCTTTGGCCTCCGCGCATGCGCAGAATGCCGATAGTTCAACCCCGCGCCCAGCCCATCAGATGCCCCTTCACCTAACCTTCAATTTGATACCTCACTCGACCCCATCGGACCCTTAGGGGCTCCCCTAGCTCCAAAAAGGCTATTTTCATACCCTTCGGCCGCCGCGCATGCGCAGAATGACGATATTTCAACCCCACACCCAGCCCATTAGATGCTCCTTCACCTAACCTTCACTTTGATACCTCACTCGACCCCATCGGACCATTTTATCTAGGGACTACTTTTTCTCCGCGGAAGCTTTTTCCCGAGACCGAATCACCGCCAAAACCACGGCCAAACCGCATCACCGCGCATGAATACATTTTTTTTTTTTTTTTTTGCCGGAACTTTTTTTTTTTGCCCGAACATGCCCGAACATGCACGAACAGTCCCGAACCACGACGCCATCTTGTATTACAACATGGCCGACCCAGTTGACCAAGCTCTACCAGGCATCCATTACGTTCTGCTTCGCGCCTCTCCATGTAGCGCTGTAAGGGTCTCACGGACTGTACCGGAGTTGACCCGAGGTCATCTGTTGCAACAGTGAACGAACATGGCGACCGTCTAACTGGGCGAATTGATATCAGTCGCTACTCACCGATATGTATTTCCGCAACATATAGTTCTAGGGTAATTTGTCAAAAAGCTGCCTTCAAACTGTGTGAAACTGGCGTGTTGAAATACATTGAATAACTGTTTAGTGTATTTCGAGATAAATATACATTTTGCAATCAGTAAAATAGTCAGATAGAACAGTTCTTGGTTTTACAAGAATCCTGTAAAAAATGGCGAGACCCCTACAGGGGTAAATGCAGCGTAGCGCAAAGCACCCTGGGAGAGGATGCCAGTTGACCTCTCCTCCCGCCACGTGACCGCCACAAATGACCTCTACATCCGGGGAAAATAATGGTCAGATCACCCTTTACCTACTACTAACTGAATAACCAAGTAGATTATTGACGGCTTGTAGAGAGCCCATCGCCAGACCCAGCATGTTGATAACAATTAGGAGAAAATTTAATCGATATATTTGTTTTCATTCACTACATGACAAGGCATTACAGTATACGCCAACGATTTATGAATAGAGGACGTGCTCCCGCAAAAGTAAACCTACTGTAGGCAGATACCTTAAAGTGAATAACATTAAAGCCCGTACATTCATGTGAACTGAAGTTTGATGTCAAGCATGACATCCCTGAAACTTTATTATCCACTTCTCATTATGCTAATACCGGTATACACTATGTTTGATATAAAGAATAAACGAAATAAAGACTCGAATACATTAAAGAAATCACGTACATCAAATGTATGACTCAACAAGCACATTTAATCCCACAAATGAAAGTGACCGTAAACGCATGGTACATATGACTGCATACATTAAGGAAGTTGAATTGGCACATTTTGTCTTGCTCTAGCAAACAATTTTAAATGAAGTACAGTTCGATTGCTGTTTTTTTCAGGCTTCTATTCTTAATCCAGTCAATCAGCTGTTCGACTCGAGCTCATTTTCGTGTGTTCTCTAGAGTGAACCAGCATTAATGTATGACTGTTCAGAAAACTTACACACTGACTGGACATTTGTGCAGCTTGGTTACTGAGTATGTTACTGTATGTCTGACATGTCTGAGAAGGCGGCATCTGCGAAGTAAACCATTTTCACCCTACAAAGACTGGCAATGTGGTTTGTCCTCTATGTGTTGTTAAATGTTGGATAAGACTGTGTAGATTAGCAGACTGGAACTCACAATTTGGACATTGACGCAGCTTGCCCCCAGCATGTGTACTCATGATATGTTTGACAACATCACCTTTATCAGCTGTTCTATAATCACATTCTGAGCATTGGTGTGGTTTGTCACCAATGTGAGCTCTCAAATGTTGTACAAGGTCACATTTACGAGCTGATCTATAATCACATTCTGAGCACTGGTGTGGTTGGTCACCAATGTGAGTTATCAAATGTTGTACAAGGTCACATCTATGAGCTGATCTATAATCACATTTTGAGCATTGGTATGGCTTCTCACCAATGTGAGTTCTCAAATGTTGTACAAGGTCACATTTACGAGCTGATCTATAATCACATTTTGAGCACTGGTGTGGTTGGTCAACAACTTGGGTTCTTGTATGTTGAACAAGATCACCTATGTGATGAGACCTATAGTCATATTGTGGACATTGGTGTCGTTTTCTCATATGTTTGCCTACTTCAACTTTCCGAGCCGATTTATAATCACACTTTGAACAGTGGTATGGTTTATCACTAGAATGTATCACCATATGATTAGCAACATCATATTTTCGAGCTGATTTATAATTACACTGCGAACATTTGTACGGTTTATCAGCAGAATGTTTTACCATATGCTGAATAAGATTACCTCGATAAACAGATTTATAATGACATTGTGAACATTGGTATTGTTTATCACCAGAGTGTGCTCTGCTGTGTAGAACGAGACAACTTTTATAAGCGGATTTATAATCACACTGTGAACATCGGTATGGTTTATCAGCAGTGTGTGTTCCCATATGTTGGACAAGACTATATTTATAAGCAGATTTATACTCACATAATGGGCATTGGTATGGTTTATCACCAGGGTGTATCAGAATATGTTCGGAGAGATAATCCCCGTCAGCTGTTCTATAATCACCAAGTGATACTGTGTGTGGTTTCTCTCCGGTGTGTTTTCCCATATGTCCGACAAAATCTTTCTGCGCAGACTCGTGATCACAGAGTTGATAATCATGTAGTTTTTTACCTGTATGCGTTTTAACATGTCCAAGAGGAAAGGTTGTCATATCGGAATTATAATCACATACAGAACGCTTGGATTGTTTCTCTCCAGTCTGTGCTCGATTCTCGAGTGAGATTGTTATTTCTGGTACACGCAGTGCGAATTCTTGATCATTTAGTGGACTGTTCAAAATCCCACAGTACTGCTTTATATTCGAAACCGTTGCACGTTGATACAAAGCTACGGGGACCGGGACTTCAGCTGGACTCCTCATCTTGGTCTTGTCAAATTGTTCATCTTCCTGCGGATACAAATTAAATTATAATGTAACAAACCGAACCGACAAAGCAAGATGGTATCGCGTTCTTTGGTCGTCAGTCAATAGAGGAAAACACATTTAATAGTCCTGATTATACGCATGTCCAGATGTGGTGATTGTTCACACCAGCACATTTATATGAGAACAGGTATGCCCCCAATAATTTCAATATCAAACTGCATGATTTCCGATCAAATCATAACCATATTCGTCTAGCAGAAAACGTTGCTTCGAACTCGGTAGCCGTATTGTCAAGATAAATCAACTTCGGCTATAGACAATGTAACGTGTTTCTTCAATTAACGTGTTGTAATCAAATATGACTCCGATAATCACTTATCTCACATTCCTCTTGGCGGTCTTTATATAAATCAAATGCATTTGCCGAGGTGCTGGGTTACAATTTCGGCTGTAAATATTTGTTTGTGTTGATAGGTTCATTGACCAAAGAATTCACCAGAAGTGTGTATGGCTCATGCCTGAAGCGTAACTGTGGTACAAGTGTAAATGTGGGCTACGTCATATTTCTGATAACAATGTGAATGATAAAGCGTGATAAAGATTTTCCTCAACATTTCATTGTCTCAGCACATTCAAAAGATGGTTGTAGCGCTGGGTTCTACCATGATATTAATAACATTGAAATTGTTAAAACTATAATTATAAACAAGATGCAGGTTATATACTATAATTTAAAAGATTATCTTCAGGGGTCACGTCCAATTAATTGAGGCACTTTCTCGATGCCTTCGAGATGGATCGAGAAATTTCTCGGCTGAAACCGGGAGGGCAGAAACGGGACCCTTGGCGACGTCTCCCGGTTTGCTCCCGGTTCTATCTCGGTCGAAACGTCCCGGTTTTCGAGATGGATACGGAATTGACCGGTAATCTCGAATGGGGTCCCGGTTTATTTATGTCCGTTTTTGTTGCACTTAAATTTATCGTTTCTTAGCTTCTCAGGCGATCAGAGTGTTGTGTGGTTACCATATTTTGGGGGACGATAGTCGTATAAGCATATCGCAGCCTAATATAGAATCCCGACAACAAATTGTTTTCAAGATGTCTTTCATGTTAAATGTTATTCGATATATTCATTATCCGATGTTTTCTGAACCTGATTGAAAGAAAATCTTTCATTTATCTTTATAGATTAAGAATATAAAATTGAATGATTTTCTCACACATTGATTGTATATCTGACTAATATCTGTCGCGGAATAAATGACACATCAACTGGATATAATCAGAATAATAAAGATATGGAGTCATGCGATAATTATTGTTTCATAAAAGTGTTTTAAAACCAAACATAGACCGTTTCAACCGAAAAATGAAGCGTGACCGGTCTTTTAACCTTGGCATGTAATTCGTTTCATAATTTTGTATTATTCATTGCAGATTCTATTTTACTGAGAATTACTCTCTTGAGATATAGTTCGAGTAAGCAAATTGTGTCTACAAAGTTTATTTCTGTTAGAGGTTAATAATAATGACAATCGGAACTAGAGGTTTTGATAATTCACACCACAGTCGGTCTGAAAATAGTCGGCTTGAAACAACAGCGAATAGAGAGAGAGGTTAATTACTTTGAAAGAAAAGCTGGAGAAATACACTTTTGGCGGGGATTGCTAAGATATTCACGTTCTATTAGTTATTGCTAGTTTCATGTGTCTAACAAATTAACTAAATAATGAAAGTAATTAGCGCCTAATTCAGAGTGTGATCAAGCTTTAGATTAACGTTCATGTACATTTTACTACAACAATACCACGTGTTGTCAGTGTGAAAAGCTTATAGCTCAATAATAGCTTATAATGCTCAAACACTTCGATCGCGCGTTTGTTGATATTATCCGGTTTCCAATGCATTACCAGTCGCTCCTGTGGTCTTTAGAGCTGCATGCTGTATTTCTGAAAACCGGCGAAATCTTTTAAGAAACGTGGTACAACAATTATATTTATGTCACAATCCTATCAAATAAGTATCAATGAAATTCTCCTATTCTGATATACTTTCAGAAAAAAAAACCTATATTCCATTTTTTCCCAGACTTGTATAATTTATTTCAATTCGCAGTTCCTGTACATATCTCATGAAGTGATCCGAATTCTAAAACAGGTTCGAACTAATTTACATTGAACAAGCGTTCTGAGAACCCCAACATCATCCGCCAAAGGTGCAGCAGTATTGAAAGCATACATGTAGAGCAAACAATAAGGTCTGGAATAGGTGATGTGGTACAGACAATAATGTCTGGAATAGAATATCTGGTACAGACAATAACATCAGTCCCATGTGGGATTACTGGCAAAAGTTAATCCCATGTAGGATGGATAGGTCAGTGCTGTCGGATTACTGGTACATACATGTAGGGCAATCCAGTGTGAGATTACTGCTGGATAGTTCAGTCCCATGTGAGATTACTGCTGGATAGGCCAGTCCTGTGTAGGATTACTGCTGGGTGGACCAGTCCCATGGTATTACTGATGGATAGTCACCTGTGGGATTACTGCTGGATAGTCCAGTACCAAGTGGGATTACTGCTGGATAGGCCAGTTCTGTCTGGGATTACTGCTGGATAGATGAGTCTCGTATGGGATTAATGCTGGATAGGACAGTTCCGTGTGGGATTACTGCTGCATAGGCAGTCCCGTGTAAGATTACTGCTGCATACGGCAATCCTGTGTGGGATTATGGCTGAGGAGGCCAGTCCCGTGTGGAATTACTGCTAAATAGGCTAAACCTGTGTGGGATTACAGCGGAATGGATCAGTCCCATGTAAAATTATGGCTGGATAGGTCAGTGCCATGTGTGATTACTGCAGCAAATTGCAATCCAGTGTCATATTACATCTGGATAGGTCAGTCCCATGAGAGATTACTGCTGCATAAGCCAGTCCCGTGTGGAATTACCGCTGGATAGGCCAGTTCCATGTGGGATTACTGCAGGATAGGCCAGTCCGGTCTGGGATTACTGCTGGATAGGTCAGTCCCGTGTGGCATTACTGCTGGATAGGCCAGTGCCATTGGGATTACTGCTGGATAGGTCAGTCCTGTGTGAGATTACTGCTGAATAGGCCAGTCCCAAATGGGATTACTGCTGGATAGACCAGTTCGGTCTGGGATTACTGCTGGGTAGTTGATTTCCGTTTGGGATTACAGCTGGATAGGTCAGTCCCGTATGGCAATACTGCTGGATAGGCTAATGCCATTTGGGATTACTGCTGGATAGGTCAGTCCCGTGTGGGATTACTGCGGGAGAGCTGTGACCTAGGAAAACATGAAACATGTCCACCAAGTTTCATAATCATCCCACGAAAGGTTCAACAAACTTTTCATGTACAGATCTACCTGTAAATTTTTGCCCAACATAAACCTTATCAATGGAAAGATACAAAGTCTAAACTGCAATAATTAGGAAAAAAATTCATATTTAATGTCATATTTCTTAAATAGCACATGCACATCTTTGAATCACATTGAACTTGGGTAGCAAGTGTCAAACTCATCCAATGAAAGCTGACAGCTTCAGAAAACTTTCCATGTACAGATGTACATGTATATACATGTACATTATTATTGGCAGATTAAGACAAAACACTCAAAATTTGAACAAAACTTAATATTTTATCTCCTAAATATCACAGGTACATATTCTAATCATAAGAAACATGTGTACCAAGTTTCATAATCATTCAATGACAGCCGACAACTGCAGCAAACTGTGGTGTACAGATGTACATGTGCACTTCAGCTAAACGCAAAACTCAATCAGTTGCCATAATTTGGAGAAAAATTACTATTTCATCTCAAAAATAGCACAAGTAAATCCTCCAATCATAAGAAACATGTGTACCAAGTTTCGTAATCATCCCATGAGAGCTGACAACTGCAGCAAACTTATCATATACATGTATATGTATACATGTAGAGGCCTACATGTACAATTTACCTAAACAGAAAACTCATCCATTTGCCATAATTTGGAGAAAAATTAATATTTCTTGTCAAAATAGCACAGGTACATCCTCTTATCATAAGAAATATGTGTACCAAGTTTCATAATCATCCAATGACAGCTGACAACTGGAGTAAACTTACCATGTACATGTATATGTACAATTTACCTAAACAGAAAACTCATTCATTTGTCATAATTTGGAGAAAAATTAATATTTCTTCTCAAAAATAGCACAGGTACATCCTCTAATCATAAGAAACATGTGTACCAAGTTTCATAATCATCCAATGACAGCTGAAAACTGCAAGAAACTTTCCAAGTACAGATGTACATGTGCACTTCAGCTAAACGCAAAACTCATTCCTAGGGATTTTAACATTAGAGTGCCCCGGGGGTAGTACCCCAGGTGGCATACCCACCCCCCAATTTTTATTATTTTTTTTTAAATATTTTTTCTAATTTTTCTAGATTTGTTTTTAACTTGCTAAACCAAAAACCCATTCATTTCCAGGCAGGGGACACCGACACAGACACCGACGACGACATCCTCTTCCCCCTCACAATATTTCCCCTTTACTTCGTAAGGCGAGATAATAATAATGAGCCAAATTATGTAATTCAATTGTTCATGATTTTCCTTTCCATACATAAACTAGAGCCTTAGGCACTGAAACGGGGCAATTTAAATGTCGAAATAGGCTGTTGGAATAATTCAACTAACTCTTTGATGTTCCATCCCATGGTGAAGAGCCATACAATTTTTCGTCTCGCAATTCTTTCAACAAAATCTCTAGTGAATTAGTGTAATTGTACATGTGATACATGTTTATATTAAAAACAAAAATTGTGACAGATGGGACAAATTCCTAATTTATTATGAAACCGACTTAATGATATGATAAATTATGTCTTTATAGGGGATTAAAGAAAGCATATATCCTTCAGCAGTAAATGACAAAAAAATCAGTATTGGGATACAATGTAAAACCCTTATCATTAGATGGGAAGAGTCCTCTCATGGTATCATCTCATATATACGGTACATGTACCTCCTGCTGTCAGTACACTCCCAGTTTGGAAGGTTAGTCAAGTGTAAGACCTTCCATTGAAAAGGTAATATCATGGACAAAAGACTGACTATACAACTTGCAGCAGATCCTTTGTTAATTATATTTCGTGAGTCTTACACCAAATCGTTGCCTAAAGTAAACACTGAATTACTGGATCATGGAGCTAAGAAATTCTCCAGCTGGTATATGTAGGTCAATTGTATTTAAACAGGATGCCTGTAATTGACCCTATTCAGCCAAGTGAACCAAGGCAGAGGGTCTTGAGGGGTAAGCTTAAATGGCGAAAATTCCAAACTGTAACTCAACACACATATTTCATGAAAACGTAACAAGCAAAGTGAAATATCCCATTGTTTTCTACAATGAATTACACTTAAACTGGTATTATTTAATACTAATTACTGCCCAAACACGCTTTCTAATGAGAATGAGTTAGTCCCACAAAATACATGTGCCTCTCAAAATCTGTGGTTTAGCAGACGACATATTTTGAGCACGAAAGTAGTGCCACTGGAAATGAACGAAAACAGGCATAAAATTAGAAAAATGGAAATGTAACTTAAAGATATCAGACCTGCAACTATACGCGAACATTAAAAAACACACTCTAAAGAAGGAAGTTTCAGACCTCTTTCTTGTCGTGTAAGAATTCTATCTTTTGTTGTGTTAGCAAGACACAGAGCTAGTGCTCAATTTTTTTTCTGACTACAAGACAGGACCATTAGACCCTACGGGCCTACATCGCCCCGTGAAAAATACGATGTCAGAGCAAGTATGTGATTATACAGATCTCTAGATGGAATAATATATAATGTTAAACGATTCATGTTTACTGAACTTAATCATCCATGGCTTAATGCATATGTACTCGCCGAGATTAGTCTGGCTGCCACAGAGAATACATTTGGAGCGAGCATACGCCTTGGTTCAAACATTCATTTGAAGGCATCTCGATTCCATTCTCCAAGCAAGCCGATTTATTTCGAGGGGGATCGAGATGGACATTTATTTCGTCAGAAACCCGAGATCAAACCGGGACAACAATCGATAGAGATAAACCGGGACCCTTCGAGACGAGATATTTTCGGTTTTAATCGTTTATCGATAAACCGTCTCGATCGATTGGACGTGACCCCCAAGATGACTTAAACATTCGAAGATACCACAGTTACACTTTTGTCCGTTGACTTGTGTGACCAGACACACACGCTTTCGTTCTTTTTTTTACATATTGAAAAAGTGATTCTTCAAAGTAGGACGCCTTTCAATAAGAAACGAGCTTCCTTTATAAGAAACGATGTTTTTTTCTTTAAAAAAGTGTCTTCCTAATGTAATTTTCATTAAAAATTCGCATTTTGAAGAGGGGCAATTGTGCAACGTTTTAACGATTTGTCAACAATGTTTCATTCTTTTGACGATTTTTCCAAACATTGTTGGCGATCGTTACAGTGTTGCACAATAAAGAAAGTAGAAAACGACACACAAGCTATCATTTGTTCGCACGCTTCTACTACATTTTAAAAACAATGCATGCATCTAATTCTTATAGGAATATACATGTAACTGGATTTGAGATTTAATCTACCACGTCTGGGAAAGGCTGGCAGAATTTTCCTCACTATTTCGTAGCTTAAGCTGTACTAGATGCCATGAATAACATTTTGGTGACGTCAGTGTGACCTTTTATTCTAAATGCGCTTTTCATGGTAGAAAGGAGATGGTATTGTAAGGCGGGGTGCATTGTACAACTTGTCGTCGGCGACAACTGTCAATCCACGGACTGGATGTTACGGTGAACCATGATAGCTTCACATATGTTTGGTACTAAGGCGTTATTATTTCACCACGTTGCAGTCGATTATACATGCACATATTGGAGAATAAATACACAATTTAGGCGAATATATTGCCGTTGTAACAGATAGCGACTGATCGCTCGATTTTAACGTTTGACTGCCCGTAATGTCCACACGATATCGTGTCATTGGTAAACAATATTTATTTTACTTTTAATTGGTTCATAATGATAGCCTAAACCCTTATTTCAGATATTCTGAATGTAATTTTTTTTTACAAAAATGAGAAAGGTTGAAATAACTTGTCGACGTCACACATGTTGCCCTCCTGGGATTCGAACTCGGAAAAAGAAAATTTTGACGCGCTTGTGATCCAACGTGCGTATCCACTACACCACGACATACGAACAACTGTAACAGGCTATTTTGTCACTTTAATCTACTTACGAAAACTTCAAAAGTTATGAATCATAACTTTTCATGTTTTAGTATGAAGGACCCCTTGGACCAAAACGATCTTCCAGTAGTGGAAATACAATGTTACCACACAACACCAGGTTAAATGGTATTCTGGTCCAAGGGGTCCTTCGCGTCTAAATGCGTGTCTGAAGGACTCGGTTCCGACCCTTTTTTCACGAAAGAGCACAAGCTGTGGATTTCAGTTTCATGTGATAACTATAATCTTAACGCAATCGCTCTTAAACTTTCACATATTGTGTACTTAAATTTTCTCTTGTCGTTACATTAAAATAATGGTATTTTTAGGACATTCTATTTTTTCGATTTCAACCACATCACCAACCATCACCTTTGTATCTATGCAATGTTTTACATGTAAGTCCAAACTACCTGGTGAATTAGGAAATAATTTCGGGATATTTTATGCAGAACGCTCTTTCATTTCGTTGAGAGGGTAGGAAGTTTGGTGGCGAGGTTGGGGGAGAACCAAGAAAATACAGGTTTACATCAACGTGATGGCAAGCGTATCTGATACCTATATAGCGCACGTGTTCAGTTCAGCGTCACTTACTTTGTATCCTTCCTTCTTGTATACGCTTGCACACGGAAGAACTGTATCGCCGGACGTGTTAAGCTCTAATTGGATTGGTCTGTCTGACACCTTCTCATCCTTGCACACATACGAATTAAATGCATCATCGGACGTGTTGAGTTCTAATTTGATTCGTGTGTCCAACACCTTCTCATCCTTGTACACATACGAATTAACTGCATCACCGGACGCGTTGAGTTCTAATTTGATGGGTTTGTCCAACACCTCCTCATCCTTGTAAACACTGTCCATGTGAATGAACGACGATTTTTCATCATCCTGTTTAATGTATGTGGGGGACTCGGAATATTCCCAGTCGAACGTTTGCGGTTCTTGCCTTATTGCTCGAGTAGTCATGCTTTCTGAAATTTTTTCAGTGATTCCGTGTCCATCGCGCATGTCCCATGAGACACCAGCTTCAGTATCTTTGTTTGCAACGGACGTTATGATACCCAGATGGTCTATGCCGATATTTGTATGATGGGGCTGAGATACTGGTCTAACATCCTGATACTCCATGAAAGGTTCAATCTTTACATCTGATGGATGATCCATGATGTCACACACAGGAGACGTTCGTTCTCGTTGTTTCTCCGGATGACAGGTACTGATGAAAATGTAACATGTAAACATGTTTATCACAGAGTATTTCAATTTATTACTTACTGATTCAGTGCAATATCGACTAGAGTCACTAGCATGAAGGTAGACCCTTAGTTCCAAAAAGAAAACATATTTAAACATATAGACAACCTAAAAACGGTCTTCAATTTCTCCTTCCATTAGCGATGTTTTTATACACAGAAACTGAAAAGGCCAAATTTGGATCTGACCCATGGGCAGTCTGCATGGCACAGATTGCGAAGTATCCGTCTTACTAAAGTTATGTTTGGTTAATGCGAAGTAATTACACGCTACAGAGCTCTTTATAACGACCTCTCTCATTGGTCGATGATTGGCTAGAAAACTAACCAACTTCAAATGCATGCAATGCTGGCTACAGTCCCGTCGTATATCAAGATACGTTGTGGGCGAATTCGCGATATTTCGGCCCTCGAAAAAATCGAGAGTACGTGAAGCGTGCGATATTTCGGTAAACCTTTGGAATTGTACTAAAGCAGACACAACGAACAAAATATTCAAATTCGACCGAGTTATCAGTCTTATAACCCTGCTTTTGCACTATAAAATGGGCCGAGCGTGTGTTAGTGGGTTCATGTCACTGGGCAATGATATAATCTCAGAACTGGTGCCCTGTACGCCTAATTGTAGGACTGCACGTCATCGCCCTTCCGTAATGTGATATTACTGCTGACATGTCGTGGGCTGAAATGACGCCATTAGGTCGAAAATTCAAAACACTTTAGAGGGTTGACCTACTTGTTTATTTCCGATACCGTATAGCTCAAACAGTAGGCTAAGGTTTCAAAACAAGACATATATGTCTTTTTTTTTCACGAAGGCTTTTCCACTAACATGTATGTGACACAAGTGCTTGTTGCTGGATTTAGCGCTAAGTCGATCCAAATTAGCGTGTCTGAGAAAACGTGGGGATCCTAAACGGCTTGAAGCCACTTTAAGGTGTATCTGTGGTACACAAGCACCTCATATCTACATGTAGAACAGGAACACCTCAATGTTACCTCGTGAACTTTGGCAAATTCTCAGAGACACCTTAGGAGCACCTCGTAAACTTAGTTAGAAATTCATACACACCTCAGGAGCACCTCAGATGTCTATCTTTTCTGATTGGTGAGAAATATCACATGATTACATGGATTAGTAACGTGCTTTAATACATTTGCTTGGAGTAATAAAATGGGGGAGGGCACATTGGCTTAATGTCACACTCGAGATTGTTTCACTCATATGATGAAGAGTCAGTTTGGTTGGTGGAGTAAGCCGGAGTACCCCGAGAGAACCACCGGCAAACTGACAAACTTTCACACAAATTGGCGATATCTGCTAGGCTGTGAAGTTTTCACAATTTATCCACATGCTATCAGGTTCACTGATGTATTCAGGTAAGGGTTCTTATAAGATGTTCTACCAATTGTTCATAGTGTTGTGGTTGTTATATATAAACCTGCGATACCAAGAACTTAAAGAGAAACAGGAATTCCACACATTAAATCCGTGTGAGCATTTATGCGATTGAAGAAACCAACAACTTGTAGGCATCTATTATCTGTATATTGTACATACAGCAACATATGTTAGTGGGCTTCTTGGTGTGCGATACTGTACTACGTTTACTTGTAAGAAGACATATCAACGGCTAACGTTTCCTTAACTTTGTTACCGCCTGGTTGGTTACAATGGTTTAATATAATATCGTACATACTTTGCCATATTGTGAGAATATGTGTGCACAGGCATACGCACAACGATGTAGAGTTATTACCAACATCTGGTCCCAGTTATAGCCATGGTCCATTTCTGTTCGCGCTCGTAATTTGTATAGGCAGACATCAGAAGTACAACACCAAATGGAAATCATTCAAGCATGTCCTAATCAGTTTAACCACAAGGCACGCCTCGCTGAGGTGTAAACTTCAACGAGGTACCGTAACTCTAAGGTGCTCTTTGAGTACTCCATTAACGTAATGTTGAGGCAGAGTGGAAAAGTACCAAATTGTAACCTGAGAGGCGCCTCAAGCCACATAAAAGGTCATGCAGAGACACATTAATGATAAGAGTGGCAAAACTCGTTCAGTTATAATCCCACACCTCAAAGTGACCTCAGGAGCACTGCGAAGATACCTTAAAACAGAGATAAAATTTAAGTGTATATTTGGCATTTCTCGAAAGGTCACTGAAAGAAATGTGCCGGTATCGACCATTATGTATGTTATAACTCTTTTAAGCAAAGTTACGATGTTTTAAGGGCATGGGCCAGTGGCATATGCAACATACACGCTATTTTTTCTGTGTTAATACATGTACGGTACGGTAGGGGAGAGTGGGACGTCACATTATTTGACATTCTGTCCAAAGTACTTCGTTGTTCAAATCAACCTGGGAAGAACACCCATGCAATGCCACAGTGTTTAAGACACCATACTGAGAGTGTTATGATGTGGAGACAATTTCATTCCAGCGTATTTTGGGGGTGACATGGGACAGTGGCGGGAGACATGGGACAAGGAGTTGGGAGATATGGGACAACCGATGTAAAGACTTAAATGCTATCAAACTAACTTTTTTATTTGAAAAAAATAATGACTTAACATGGAAATGTGAACTTTCTAAAAAATTATTACTTTGCCGACAGAAAATAATACTATACATATCGTAATATTCTTCGAAAGTGCAGGGAGAGATGGGACACTCTATAGAGAGACACTGTGTCCCAACTCTCCCCTGGGGGCCCAACTTAGCAAAATGGCAATTTTTTTGCTTAACTGTCCATGTCCTCACAAATTCGGTCAGTGTCATGTGTGCTATATAAAAGACAATCCTGTGTCATGATATCGGTATCATATACCTTATATTGCCCCGTATAAACAAATGGGCGTGGCCTCCAAAATCTAGCTTTTTAAGCTAAAAAAACATAGAAAGAAAGATTTACTCACTTCAATGATTCCAGGAAACACCAGAATGTTAAATGTGGGAGACGCTACGAAAAACAAACAGCACATGTAAGCTCAGTCTCCATTGGCTTCTACAAGGGTGCTAAATAAGGGGTGTCCCAAGTCTCCCCTGTCCCATGTGTCCCCACTCTCCCCTACCATTACCAATATCTTCATTGAACAAATCGTTATCTGTGCTTCACTGAGACATAATATATTCCCCAAATAACCGGTATGGAGCATAACAATGTCATTTTATATCGTAGGCCTACGGGTTTCATTTCTACCGGTACGTTTGAAACGAGACAACAGTGTTCGAGGAACAACCTTAATCTCAAAATTCCCAATATATCTCTTCACGATGGAAAACCAACAAATATTTGATACGCGCGTCAACACATTCTGCTATGCAAAAGAATAACCTAATGCTTAAGTGGCCAAGGGATCGCGCAATACTACACATTTGTTCAGTTGAGTAGTGTAGACCCTGAAATACACTATTTCGGCAAACCAAATTCCACTGAAAATGTTCAACCTTATAACTGAGACCAATTTATTGGGGTCCAACCCCGGAAAACTTCTAAAATCTGCGAGAAAGCTCGAATTTGCCCTCTGAACAAGTGGGACATAAATTTACAACTTTGTGGTACCCCTGTAAGGCTATGGTGCCTGGTAGGCTCCCATGATAACAGTTAGCACAACTCTGTTTCCCTTTGCTGACCCTTAGTCTTGTGGAGCACGCAAACAACGTGTTATCTTGTATAATCTCAGTCCACAGATCTTGATTGCACAATATTATATAGGCAGAATATTTAGATATGATAAAATAGGGCGATAGTGTGAAAGGGGCGGGTGGAGGAGAGAGGTGCGTGAAGGGACACTGGAGCAGCATGTGCTCACACGTAAATGTATCCAAATAGATTAACTACGGTATATAAAAAAACGTGGTAACCCGAGATCGAGGGAACGACACGTCGGCGTCGCTTGAGTCAAAATATTCAAAGCTACATGCAAGGAAGTTCAAAGGGGATGAAATACGACACATTGCCTGACTTCTAATTTGCTCAAATATGAGGTCACGAAGGCTGTTGCGAAAGTCTATTGTTTACCGACGGGACTTAAAATTACACTCTTGTTTTTAGTCAATCTAACTGGGATTTTTTTTATGAATTATTTTTAACATCAAGACATAATGCTAGTTTCATTTTTGGGAAAACAGCTCAGTTTCCTATAAAAAATTTAGGATAATAGCCATTACCCTTTTAGAGCGATGACCTAAACATTTGCACTCATTGCTGATCACCCTGTTAGGGTAATAGCCGTCACCCTTTTAAGGTGATAGCCATTACCCTTTTAAGGCGATGGTGGAAAAGGATGATGGCTCTAACTCAACACCATTTTTTGGGTGATGCTGTCATCACCATTTTAGGGTGATAAGTATCACCATTTTGTTTGTTTTATCAAGCTGTGCCATTAGCTTAAGAAAATAAAGCTGGCTGACCGTTTGCACTGGCATCCGCCGGATCACTCATACGCATTGCATGTGATCTATTTATTTGAAAAAAATTGAGTCAGCCAATCGTGAGAACGTACCGGGCTTATCTCCCCTTGCGCGCTCATTTTAACCATCGCGCCAGTTGAATGAATTTCAGCTTGAGAGCATTTCGATGTATTGGTGGCTATTGCATGAAAATCAGAGCTTCTGAGTTAGTTCACCAGGGCACTGAAGCGTTAAGCTAAGCGTTGACGGGCGTTACTGTCTATAAAATCTAGTGTATCCCCAAAAACACGCACATTCGACGTTCAACCGTGAACATCGCTTATACTTGGTCTGAGTGCGAACGCACGTTCATCAGACATTACGATATGGTGCGACACGAGAAAAAATATACATGGGATTGAAGACTCTCAGGCACAAGAAGCCGATACAGAGATGGACGAGAGCCCACCAACTGATACCGAAACAGAGATTGCTGAGAGTATATCTAGTGATACGGAGAGCTTGACCTCAGATAGTCAGCCTACGTCCCAAGAAAGTGAGAAAGAAACTACCTTCTGAGATCGTATTGTGCATGAAGCTATTAATAGTTATGCTGCGGTAATCGAAGACCCAAAATGCGCCCCTGCATCAGGAACACAGTCATGGCCATATATAAACGGTATAGCCTGCTCCCGCTTGAAATGAAAGGCGACCCCACGCTCAGGTCTATTATGAAGACCAAGAGTCACTTTGAAGTGGATATGGGGTTACCACCCACCGAGGCGTTGGAAAATGCGATTAGAATGCGCAAACAACTGTTTCGGGACATGCTGCCCGAACAATATCCAGGCCTGGCCGACGACGATTAGAACAAACGGATGAGAGCGAACATGGCCGAAGATTGAACTTTCTGGAATAGCAACTTCAGCCGAGAATACATCTAGCGGCATGTCCAAAGTGGCATGGGGGTAGGGGGAGGAAGGAGCGGTTTCGAATAATCCGTGTCCATGATTCGATCAATTTCAACGCCAATTTTCGACCTATCACCGCACGAAGTGCCATTTCTATACTACTACCATTTCAACTCTAGTTCAAATGCCCGATTCCAGCGATGTAGTTAGCGTAACTCCCGGCTGGTCGGCTTCAACCCGCCCCTTTAACCGCGCGTCACACACTATACAGGATTCGGTCTTTGTTCTATACTACTTATCTCATGTTCAGACTGTAGCACAGTCGAAGTAAAATATATGAGCCGTTTATCTCACGACTTGCGTTCAGAACTACACGGCGGTTCTCTAACTTACACCTGTACTGTGTCCAGTTTTTAAACAATGTTTACCTATACGGGACTTTGTAGCACTGTTGAGGATACGTCGGAATTGGTACCGCGTACTCGTCATACGTAGGATTCGTGACGTCCTAACATATGGATCCGAATTAACATGATAATCAAACTCATCCAATCAATCCTGTATCTGTAAATCATTTATTTCGGATAGTTCAGGCCATCGACAACACAGTGTTCATATCACTTTGTTTGCATATCACGTCTCAAAATAGTATTCCCCCTCAACTGCGTGCCGATCAAAGACTTGTCAAGTTACTCGACAAAAGCCCGTCCGTTTATCCTCCGCGGTACGTGATTTAACGCCGACTTCTGGATGACACTGGTGACCTTTTCGAGTTCAATGCGATGGCAAGTCCGAACTTGTAGTATTGGGGTGAAACCCATATTTTATCATCGATCACTGATCGGTCGTATTATTGTAACGTTCTCTTCAAAAACCATTTTCATCTCTCACGATATATCTGAAATATTGCTGAACGCGACAGTAAACCTTTATTCTCTCTCTCATCTCATACATACCCATCGATCGCATGGCGGCGGAGTAATTATTGTATGTTGCTGCTTTTTCTACATATACAGTGCCTTATGCTGGTGTGATGACTTGTGCTATAAGTCATAGCTCATGATCACGGTGTACTTGTATAATTCATCAGAAATGCTATTATCCGCATATGTAATGATTGATGAAATGATCCCTTCTATAGTTGATTATTTAAGGATTAATTTCCTTGAATGATGTAATATTTATCTTCGTCGGACATTCTGTACTGATTAAGGGTTCCTTCCACCGTATACGTCTACAAACTGGGATTTTTCGAGTCTCCGCGTCACGTGATGTAGCTCTGACCCCTTGTCTCTTACCCTCTGAATCATCTCCGAAAATAGCCCCTACCTCTAAATGAGCGAAAAACACCTGCGTGCCAGTGTCCTTGCTCTGACTCGTCGAGAACCAGGGAACAACTGGTCGACTCAGTGGCCTTTCTTTGCCCCTTCCAAAGAGCAACGCTTTCAAACAGACCCCGTTCCACAGTGATCCCCTTCCAAACAGACCCTCTTCCACACAGGCCAACTTCCAAAGTGCAACGCTTCCTAAACATACCCTCTTCCACACAGACCCCGTTCAAATATCATTTACAGTCGGGCTCCTCTACTACTCTTACATGACTATTTTCTGTCCTATAGGAAATTGAATTCTATCCTATAAGACCAAATAGGACAGAATAAAATGCTCTATATGATTATACGGGGCAGACAATTTGTCCTGTAGTATCCTACAGGAAATTATAAAATCCTATCCTATATGATTTTTTGGTAACGGCTCTCCCGCTTGGGTGTGACGTAACGTTGGCGACATGTTGACATGCACTCCTAAGTTGCCGAACTAGCGATTCAGAATAGAGCTTAGTACAGCCCACAGATGTAGGACTCCGTATAGGCGTGAATGTGTATAGAAGAATAAAACAATGATCCTAGCTAGTAGTATCTCTTTCGCAGGACTCGGAGGCTCTGGGAAGAGCCATTTTTAGAAGAATTGACTTTGCCACAGCATCAGGATCAACACTGTCATGCCGAAGAACAGCCGCTGGTCCCGGCTTCATCGCCCGTGGTACATGACCCAGGAATCGATGAATGTTGTCGTAGGCTAGTAAAAGTGAGTGTCTAGTACTGCATTTGAGAGTTCTTCCAGGATTTGGCGTCGCCCCTCGTTATTGTCGCCATCTCCAAAATTGGACCGGACCAGCCAATTGCTGAAAAACGCGAACGATATAATGATGGGTCTCCGTCATGGCCCAGGAACAGTGGAATTTGAAGATTCGGGGTAGGACGGGGTGTGTTTAATACTCGTTGAAGGTCATTCAACCCACACCATGCGCTTATCTTCCCTTTCTCAAGTATACTCCTAGGGCGCATGACTATATCGCCCCAATCGTGTTCTATCCAACAATAGTTCCATTGAAACCATTCAAGTCTCTATGGACTAGTGTACAGGGGTATAAATGTAGACATGTCCTGTTCTGAATGGCCGTGAAGCGAGCTATTATCAACCAACTAAACTATCCTGAAGTGGCTATTCTGATTGGCTAGCGTAACAGGCCGAATGAATACCCAATGTACTCCATGACCCGTATAGAACGCAGTCACGTGCCCCCAAGATCACAACCCATACACCTGCGCAGTCAACACTTTCCACATTGTCGCTGATGTTACGTAGCCTTCTCTGTTCCTCCAGCATCCACTCCCATTGAATATATACATGTACTCACCCTCATGAGCTAATGTATTGGATGTGTAGGTATGTCCTAAGGGCACAATGCGCCTCCTTTACTACTCCTCGGCTGTATATGTGAATACCCCCGTGACCCCTATGGTACAGTGTAAGCCCAACTACACCGTAGAATTTAGTGACATGTCATCGGTCGATTCAATTCGAGACCCTGCACGAGCCATGTGAACCCTTATGGCCTATGTGGACCCACTATAGTCAGTGTAAAGTCCGATTTTTCACATTTTTTACGAGACGTCCGGAATTTTTCTACGTCTTTATTTTTTCATCTATCGCCTGGCACGCGACCGACATCAAACCGGACGTGACCTCGGTCTGACATCAACGTCAAACATCGAACCTACCAGACCTGGTACTCCATCAGGGGCGACCTTAAACCTACTGGGCCTGGTACTCTATCACGGGCGACCTTAACACTACCAGACCTGGTACTTCATCAGGGGTGACCTTGAACCTACCGGGCCTGGCACTCTCTATCAGGGGCGACTATAACGAAAAATGTTAATCACAAGGACAAAATGCAAAGCTACAAATTTACTGTTTATCCTTCGACCACTGAGTAAACAAGTAGATTATTGACGGGTTGCAGAGAGCCCATCGCCAAACCCAGCATGTTGATAACAATTAGGAGAAAATTTAATCGATATATTTGTTTTCATTCACTACATGACAAAGCATTACAGTATACGCCAACGATTTATGAATAGAGGACGTGCTCCCGCAAAAGTAAACCTACTGTAGGAAGATACCTTAAAGTGAATAACATTAAAGCCCGTACATTCATGTGAACTGAAGTTTGATGTCAAGCATGACATACCTGAAACTTTATTATTCACTTCTCATTAGGCTAATACCGGTATACACTATGTTTGATATAAAGAATAAACGGAATAAAGACTCGAATACATTAAAGAAATCACGTACATCAAATGTATGACTCAACAAGAACATTTAGTCCCACAAATGAAAGTGAACCGAAAAGCATTGTACATATGCCTGCATACATTAAGGAAGTTGAATTGGCACATTTTTGTCTTGCTCTAGCAAACAATTTTAAATGAAGTACAGTTCGATTGCTGATTTTTTCAGGCTTCTAGTCTTAATCCAGTCAATCAGCTGTTCGACTTAAGCTCGTTTTCGTCTGTTCTCTAGAGTGAACCAGCATTAATGTAGGACTGTTCAGAAAATTTACACACTGACTGGACATTTGTGCAGCTTTTTCACTGAGTATGTTACTGTATGTCTGACATGTCTGAGAAGGCGGCATCTGCGAAGTAAACCTATATTCACCCTACAAAGACTGGCAATGTGGTTTGTCCTCTATGTGTTGTTAAATGTTGGACAAGACTGTGTAGATTAGCAGACTTGAACTCACAATTTGGACATTGACGCAGCTTGCCCCCAGCGTGTGTACTCATGATATGTTTTACAACATCACCTTTATCAGCAGTTCTATAATCACATTCTGAGCATTGGTGTGGTTTGTCACCAATGTGAGTTCTCAAATGTTGTACAAGGTCACATTTACGAGCTGATCTATAATCACATTCTGAACACTGGTTTGGTTGGTCACCAATGTGAGTTATCAAATGTTGTAGAAGGTCACATTGATGAACTGATCTATAATCACATTCTGAGCATTGGTGTGGCTTGTCACCAATGTGAGCTCTCAAATGTTGTACAAGGTCACATTTACGAGCTGATCTATAATCACATTTTGAGCACTGGTGTGGTTGGTCAACAACATGGGTTCTCGTACGTTGAACAAGATCACCTATGTGATGGGGCCTATAGTCATATTGTGGACATTGGTGTCGTTTTCTCATATGTTTGCCTAGAATATCTTTTCGAGCCGATTTATAATCACACTTTGAACAGTGGTATGGTTTATCACTAGAATGTACCACCATATGTTTCGCAATATCATATTTTCGAGCTGATTTATAATCACACTGCGAACATTTGTACGGTTTATCAACAGAATGTGTTACCATATGTTGAATAAGATTCTTTCGAGAAACGGATTTATAATGACAGTGTTTACATTGGTATGGTTTATCACCAGAATGTGTTACCATATGTTGAATAAGATTACTTCGATAAACGAATTTATAATGACATTGTGTACATTGGTATAGTTTATCACCAGCGTGTGCTCTGCTGTGTAGAACAGGACAACTTTTACAAGCGGATTTAAAATCACACTGTGAACATCGGTATGGTTTATCAGCAGTGTGTGTTCCCATATGTTGGACAAGACTATATTTATAAGCGGATTTATACTCACATAGTGAGCATTGGTATGGTTTATCACCAGGGTGTATCAGAATATGTTCGGAGGGATTATCTCCGTCAGCTGTTATATAATCACAAGGTGATACTGTGTGTGGTTTCACTCCGGTGTGTTTTCCCACATGTCCGACAAAATCTTTCTGCGCAGACTCGTGATCACAGAGTTGATAATCATGTAGTTGTTTACCTGTATGCGTTTTAACATGTCCAAGAGGAAAGGTTGTCATATCGGAACTATAATCACATGCAGAACGCTTGGATTGTTTCTTTCCACTCTGTGCTCGATTCTCAAGTGGGTTTGTCATTTCTGGTACACACAGTGCGAATTCTTGATCATTTTGTGGATTGTTCAAAATTCCACAGTACTGTTTTATATTCGAAACCGTGGCACGTTGATACAAAGCTACAGGGACCGGGACTTCAGCTGGACTCCTCATCTTGGTCTTGTCAAAGTGTTCATCTTCCTGCGGATACAAATTGAATTATAATGAAACAAACCGAACCGACAAAGCAAGATTGTATCGCCTTCTTTACTCGTCAGTCAATAGATGAAAACACATTTAATAGTCCTGATTATACGCATGTCTACATGTGGTGATTGTTCACGCACCAGCACATTTATATGAGAACAGGTATGCCCCCAATAATTTCAATATCAAACTGCATGATTTCCGATCAAATCATAACCATTTCCGGGCAATTATATTCATCTAGCAGACGTTGCTTCGAACTCGGTAGCCGTATTGTCAAGATAAATCAACTTCGGCTATGGGCAATGTAACGTGTTTCTTCCCTTATATGTGTTGTAATCAAATATGACTCCGATAATCACTTATCTCGCATTCCTCTTGACGGTCTTCATATAAATCAGATGCCTTTGCCGAGGTGCTGGGTTACAATTTCGGCCCTAAATATTTGTTTGTGTTGATAGGTTCATTGACCAAAGAATTCACCAGAAGTGTGTATGGCTCATGCCTGAAGCGTAACTGTGGTACAAGTGTGAATGTGGGCTACGTCATATTTCTGATAACAATGTGAATGATAAAGCGTGATAAAGATTTTCCTCAACAATTCATTGTCTCAGCACATTCAAAAGGTGGTTGTAGCGCTGGGTTCTACCATGATATTAATAACATTGAAATTGCTGAAACTATAGTTATAAACAAGATGCAGGTTATATACTATAATTTAAAAGATTATCTTCAAGATGACCTAAACATTCAAAGGTACCACAGTTATACTTTTGTCCGTTGACTTGTGTGGCCAGACAAACTTGTAAGCTTTCTTTCTTTCTTACATATTGAAAAGGTGATTCTTCATAGTAGGATACTTTTGAATAAGAAACGAGCTTCCTTTATTAGAAACAATGTCTTTTTTTTCTTTAAAAAGTGTCTTCCTAATGTAATTTTCATTAAAAATCGCATTTTGAGAAGGGGTAATTGTGCAACATTGTAACGATTTGTCAACAATGTTTCATTCTTGTTGACGAGTGTTGCAAACATTGTTGACGATCGTTACAATATTGCACAATACAGAAAGAAAACGACACACAAGCTATCATTTGTTCGCACGCTTCTACTACATTTTAAAAACAATGCATGTATCTAATTCTCATATACATGTAACTGGATTTGAGATTTATTCTACCACGTCTGGCAGAATTTTCCTCACTATTTCGTAGCTTAAGCTGTACTAGATGCCAAGAATAACATTTTCGTGACGTCAGTGTGACCTCTTATTCTAAAAGCACTTTTTGGCGGTATAAATTTGTATCTGTGCAATGTTTTACATGTAAGTCCAAACTACCTGGTGAATCAGGAAATAATTTCGGGATATTTTATGCAGAACGCTCTTTTATTTCGTTGATAGGGTAGGAAGTTTGGTGGCGAGGTTGGGGGAGAACCAAGAAAATACAGGTTTACATCAACGTGATGGTAAGCGTGTCAAATACTTATATAGCGCCCGTGTTCAGTTCAGCGTCACTTACTTTGTATCGCTTCTCCTTGTATAAGCTTGCACACGGAAAAACTGTATCGCCGGACGTGTTAAGCTCTAATTGGATGGGTTTGTCTGACACCTTCTCATCTTTACACACATAAGAATTAACTGCATCATCGGACGTGTTGCCCTCTAATTTGATTAGTGTGTCCAACACCTTCTCATCCTTCCACACATACGAATTAACTGCATCACCTGACGTGTTGAGTTCTAATTTGATGGGTTTGTCCAACACCTTCTCATCCTTGCTCACATACGAATTAACTGCATCATCGGATGTGTTGAGCTCTAATTTGATGGGTTTGTCCAACACCTCCTCATCCTTGAAAACACTGTCCGTAGGAATGAACGACGAGTTTTCATCATCCTGTTTAATGTACGTGGGGGATTCGGAATATTCCCAGTCGAACGTTTGCGGTTCTTGCTTTATTGCTCGATTAGTCATGCTTTCTGAAAATTTCCCAGTGATTCCGTGTCCATCGCACATGTCCCATGGGATACCAGCATCAGCATCTTCGTTTGTAACGGACGTTACGATATCCAGATGGTCTATACCGATATTTGTAGGATGGGGCTGAGATACTGGTCTAACATCCTGATACTCCATGAAAGGTTCAATCTTTACATCTGATGGATGATCCATGATGTCACACACAGGAGACGTTCGTTCTCGTTGTTTCTCCCGATGACAGGTACTGCTGAAAATGTAACATGTAAACATGTTTATCACAGAGTATTTCAATTTATTACTTACTGATTCAGTGCAATATCGACTGCAATATCGAGTCACTAGCATGAAGGTAGACCGTTAGTTCCAAAAAGAAAACATATTTAAACATATAGACAACCTAAAAACGGTCTTCACTTTCTCTTCCCATTAACGATGTCAAAACTGAAAAGGCCAAATTTGGATCTGACCCATAGGCAGTCTGCATGGCTTATACAGACTACGAAGTATCCGTTTAACTAAAGTTATGATTGGTTAATGCCGAGTCCTTACACGCTACCGAGCTCTTTATAACTACCTCTCTCATTGGCTAGAAAACTAACTAACTTCAAACGCATGCAATGCTGGCTACATTCCGGTCGTATATCAAGATACTTTGCGGGTGAATTCGCGACATTTCGGCTATCGAAAAAATCGAGAGTACGTGGAGCGTGCGATATTTCGGTAAACCTTTGGAATTGTACTAAAGCAGACAGAACGCACAAAATATTCAAATGTGGTCGATCTATCAGTCTTATAACCCTACTTTTGTACTATAAAATGAGCCGTGCGTGTGTTAGTGGGTTCATGTCACTGGACAATGATATAATCTTAGAACTGGTACCCTGTACGCCTAATTGTAGGGTTGCACGTCATCACCCTTCCGTAACGTGATTGTACTGCTGACATGTCGTGCGCTGAAATGACCATTAGGCCGAAAATTCCCAACACTTTAGTGGGTAGACCTACGGTACTTGTTTATTTCCGATACCGTGTAGCTCGAACAGTTAGATCTCAAAACAAGACATGTCTTGTTTTTTCACGAAGGCTTTTTTGGCGATACATATCGCATGCTGATAGCAAAATACGAGCGTAGCGTGCAAGATCTATGGCGTTACGTTTCGTAACTTGTGTCTAATTCCGCTTAACGCGGGGCTAGGGGACGTATGAACCCATGTACTTCAAGATCCTCATGGTACTCATATGAACAGTCACAACCAAAGCGTGACTGAGATACATCATTCTTTGGATGACGATTTTGCAATGAATATTATGGATTAAGAATACTGATCAGCGATACGGATTTGATATTTTTGGAACATCATGATGTCTTGCCGGCATCATTGAAAACTGTTGACCGCTTCTCTCTTGCAGGAAACAAGCCTATGTTTATGTATACTATGATTGTCTTTTTGAATTTGGTGCTAGTACTGTTATATGGAAAATGGAATAGGTCTTTGGATTATGGACGCGGATATTCTCTAATGGACGACGGCTGAATTATGAATGACGGAACTGACGCTTGACGCTAAGCCGATCCAAATTAGCGTGTCTGAGAAAACGTGGGGATCTTAAACGGCTTAAAGCCATTTTAAGGTGTATCTGTGGTACACAAGCACCTCATATCTACATGTAGAACAGGTACACCTCAATGTTACATCGTGAACTTTGCCAAATTCTCAGAGACACCTTAGGAGCACCTCGTGAACTTAGTTAGAAATTCATACACACCTCAGGAGCACCTCAGATTATGACTGGCGGAATGTTGCAATATTCTATGACAAAAAATGAATAAATAATTCTCCTTTCTTTGAAGGTAATAATTCTGTCTCTGATTGCAAAATTTCATGCATCTAGCGATATTCAATGATTCCAACTAGACATTCTACCTAAACATGAATGATTCAACAAAATTTAACTAGAGGTTCCGCTTTGACCCTTGAGTTGCCGCTCCGGCATGAAGCCTATGCTGGTTGTTTTTTTAAGCAAAGACGTCTCCCCCAACATCCCACCTTGCCTTGAATGGGCACATAATTTAAGGCAAAGTGCTATAAAATGAATGTAGCAATAAGTATCCTAAACAAAGCTGCGCATCTAAAAATATTAATTGCAAAGAGGCGATTTTCATTGTTGCAGTAACCCAGTGAGGAGTCGGGATTTATATAGCAATGAATGGATTGCCGACATCTACAGCGTCCAACCAATGTGAAATACATGTAATTGTGAAGCATCAATTATTTCGAAACTGATCACATTATAGGAAAGATGCAAAGCCACACCTACAGTATACATGCTGTACCGTATAGAAGTTTCATGCATCTGCCTTCAGTAGTTTCCAAGGTATGAGCAAAAATTGGACGGACAGATAAGCACATTTTGCATGGACCCACGCAGGCACTAGCTCACACAAAACCTAATTAGATCATAAGGCCATTTCAATGAAGCTTCCATCCAAGTTTGGATAAATTTCATCCAGTTGTTCTCCACATATATTGTAGACAAGATTAGTCCTGTACAAACATGTAACAAAGCTGGATATCAGAAACAGATGGACGCACGCAAATAAACCAAAACCTAATCAGATGTTGAGGCCATCACGATAAAGCTGCAAACCAAATTCGGGGAAATTCCATCCAGTAGTTCTTCAGATATTTTACAGATAAGGCCTGTCTATACATGTACAAGTAGACAGACGGATGAACACCAAACACGCGCGCACACCGAAACATAATAAGATGCGGAGGCCATTCCAATAAAGATTCCATCCAAGTCTGGTGATGTTCACCAGAGGCCATCACGATGAAGCTTCCATCCAAGTTCGGGGAAATTCCGCCCAATAGTTCTCCAGATATCTTACAGACAAGGCCTGTCCATACATGTATAAGTAGATGGACAGGCAGACAGACAACATACCCTGACGAACGCATGCATGCATACCGAAACCTAATCAGATAAGCCCATTGCAATGAAGCTTCAACCCAAGTATGGCGAAATCCCGTGGGGTAGTTCTCCAGATATCTTGCAGACAAGGTTTGTATATACATGTACAAATAGATGGGCGGACGGATGGACACGAACCAACGTTCGCACACACACACCAAAACCTAATCAGACTAGGGGCTATCCCAATGAAGCTTCCATCCAAGTTTGGTGAAATTCCGTCGAGTAGTTCTCCAGATATCTGGCAGACAAGTTCTGTATATACACGAACAATTAGATGGACGATGGACATCAATAAATGTACACACACTCCCAAACTTAACCAAATGAGGGGGCTATCCCAATGAACCTTCCATCCAAGTTTAATGAAATTCTGTCCAGTAGTTCTTCAGATATCTTGCAGAAAGGGTCTGTATATACATATACATGACATGTACAAGTCCATGGGCAGGCGGACGGACACCGAACATGGACGAACGCACACATAAACCAAAACCTAATCAGATGAGAGGCCAGCTAGGGCTATCCCGATAAAGCTTCCATCCAAATTTGGTGAACTTCCGTGAAGTAGTTCTCCAGATATCTTGCAGACAAGGCCTGTATATACATGTACAAGTAGATGAACGGACGGACTGGCACCGGACACCGGACACCGGACACGGATGAATGCATGCACACATACACCAAAACCTGGTCAAATGAGGGGGCTATCCCAATGAAGCTTCCATACAAGTTTGGTGAAATTCCATTCAGTAGTTCTCAAGATATCTTGCAGACAAAGCCTGCATATGCATGTATAAGTAGATGGCCGAACGGACAGACACCGGACACGGATGAACGCATGCACACACGCCCAAACCTAATCAAATGAGGGGGCTATCCCAATGAAGCTTCCATCCAAGTTTGGTGAAATTCCGTCCAGTAGTTCTCAAGATATCTTGCAGACAAGGCCTGTATATACATGTACAAGTAGACGGACGGACACCGGACACGGATGAATGCATGCACACACCAAAACCTAATCAAACGAGGGGGCTATCCCAATGAAGCTTCCGTCCAAGTTTGGTGAAATTCCATCCAGTAGTTCTCAAGATATCTTGCAAACAAGGCAAGGGGACGGACAGATATCCATCCATCCAGACAGACAGCACAAACACTAGATGTCTCCCCAACATAGTTGGGGGAGACATAATATTATAAATAGTTAACACAATATATATTCAATTATTTGAATTGTTCCTAGTGTTGTGGCTGTTATATATAAACCTGTGATATCAAGAATAAGTTAAACAGGAATTCCACACATTCAATCCGTGTGAGCAGTTATGCAATTGAAGAAACCAACAACTTGTAGGCCATCTATTATCTGTATATTGTACATGCAGCAACATATACCGGTATGTTAGTGGGCTTCTTTGTGTGCGATACTGTACTACGTATACCTGTAAGAAGACATATCAACGGCTAACGTTTCCTAAACTTTGTTACCGCCTGGTTGGTTACATTGGTTTAATATAATATCGTACATACTTTGCCATATTGTGAGAATATGTCTGCACAGCTTCTGCACAGGCCTACACACAACGGTGTAGAGTTATTACCAACATCTGGTCTCAGTTATAGCCATGGCCCATTTCTGTTTGCGCTCGTAATTTGTATAGGCAGACATCAGGAGTACAACACCAAATGGAAATCCTTCAAGCATGTCCTAATCAGTTTAACCACAAGGCACGCCTCGCTGAGGTGTATTACTTCAACGAGGTACCGTAACTCTAAGGTGCTCTTGGAGTACTCCATTAACGTAATGTTGAGGCAGACTGGAAAAGTAACCTGAGAGGCGCCTCAAGCCACATAAAAGGACACACCATGCAGAGACACATTAATGATAAGAGTGGCAAAACTCGTTCAGTTATAATCCCACACCTCAAAGTGACCTCAGGAGCACTGCGAAGATACCTTAAAACAGAGATAAAATTTAAGTGGATATTTGGCATTTCTCGGAAAGTCACTGTAAGAAATGTGCCGGTATCGACCATTATGTATGTTATAACTCCTTTAAGCAAAGTTACGGTGTTTTAAGGGGATGGGCCAGTGCCATATGCAACATACACGCTATTTTTTCTGTGCTAATACATGTACGGTACCGGTATCTTCATTGAACAAATCGTTATCTATGCTTCACTGAGACATAATATATTCCTCAAATAACCGGTATGGAGCATTACAATGCCATTTTATACCGTAGGCCTACGAGTTTCATTTCTATCGTTACGTTTGAAACGAGATAACAGTGTTCGAGGAACAACCTTAATCTCAAAATTCCCAATAAACCTCTTCACGATGGAAAACCGACAAATATTTGATACGCGCGTCAACACATTCTGTTATGCAAAAGAATAACCTAATGCTCAAGTGGACAAGGGATCGCGCTGAGTCAATACTACACATTCGTTCAGTTGAGTAGTGTAGACCCTGAAATATACTATTTCAGCAAACCAAAATTCCACTGAAAGTGTTCAACCTTATAACTGAGACCAATTTACCTGGGTCCAACCGCGGAAAAAATTATATTAAACTTTATGATAAACTATAATTTGTTGTAAAACATAAAGTAGGCCTATACTTTTAGTTCATTGCTTTATGCCAAAGAATTTCTAAAATCTACGAGAAAGCTCGAATTTACCCTCTGAACAAGTGGGGCATAAATTTGCAACTTTGCGGTACCCCTGTAAGGCTATGGTGCATGGGAGACTCCCATGAGTACAGTTAGCACAACTCTCTTTCCCTTTGCTGACCCCTAGTCTTGTGAAGCACGCAACACAACGCAGGCCTCGAAATAAGACAGCACGGGGTGATCAAAAAATTGATCCCCTGATTTTTAGTCCAGTTGATCGATTTTTTGATCTCCTAGTAGATCAGCCAGGTAACCAATCGATCACCTGAATTGATCACCTAAAACTAGAGATTTATGTTGTATGAATGGTTTTTCTTAAGTGGAATTGTGCAAAATGACTTAATGTGCAGAACCATTTACTAAATTCATTTCAGGAAATATATCCAAGATACAACTTGACATTTTAAGAACTTGTTTACTCCTTCCTGACTGTCTCTTAATATGCAATAAAATCTATGGTATTGCCTTTAATTGTCCATAGTACCGTACTTCTGTTTTGCCCAGTCATGTAATCCACCAGACCTTGTGTTTAACACGCAATTATCTCTGCTACGAAATAGCTGCTACGAAACAGCGGCTCTAAGTTTACAGTGGGCTCTGCCTTGTTTGGCTAGCTCTGTATGGTCATCTGTCTGTGTGTCGAGCGAGAAGCAACCACATGTGATTGTATGGTGTTTATAACTTGTAACACTTGTGTGGCCGTTCTGCAGAATAAATCGTATTCCCGGTCTTGCTGAGTCAATGCAAACATGGTTTTAAATCTAACAGAACCATGGTGTTCACGATAAACATTTTACCGATCGCCCGACATAACCGGGGAGATCAAATTATCGTTCTGCTGAAATCTCGTTGAGGCGATCGAGGGGCGATCGATCGGTTCGATCGCCTACTATATCGAGGCCTGCAACGTGTTATCTTGTATGATCTCAGTTCACGGATCTTGATTGCACAATATTATATAGGCGAATCGAGGAATGTTGTCGTAGGCTAGTAAAGGTGAGTGATAGTACGCCTCACCATCGAGCCCACTGTATCTAGTACCGCATTTGAGAGTTCTTCCAGGATTTGGCGTCGCCCCTTGTTCTTGTCGCCATCTCCAAAATTGGACCGGATCAGCCGCGTGCTGAAAAACGCGAACGATATAATGATGGGTCTCCGTCATGGACCAGGAACGGTGGAATTTGGGGATTCGGGGTAGGAGGGGGTGTGTGTAGTAGTCGTTGAGGGCCATTAAACCCACATCATGCGCTTACCTTCCTTTTCTCAAGTACACTCCTAGGGCGCATGACTATATCGCCCCAATCGTGTTCTATCCAACAATGGTTCCATTGACACCATTCAAGTCTTGATGGACTAGTGTACAGGGGTATAAATGTAGACATGCCCTTTTCTGAATGGCGGTGAAGCGAGCTATTATCAACCAACTAAACTATTATGGAGTGGCTAATCTGATTGGCTAGCGTTACAGGCCGAATGAATACCCAATGTACTTCATGACGCGTATAGAACGCAGTCACAACCCATACACCTACGCAGTCAACAGTTTCCCCATTGTCGATGAGGTCACGTAGCCTTCTCTGTTCCTCCAGCATCTATCCCCATTGAATATATACATGCACTCACCCCTATGAGCTAATGTATTGGATGTGTAGGTATGTCCTAAGGGCATAATGCGCTTCCTTTACTACTCTTCGACTGTATATGTGAATACCCCCGTGACCCCTATGGTACAGTGTAAGCCCAACTACACCGTAGAATTTGAAAATATGGGAGTAAATGTCCGCCATGTCTAGTGACATGTCATCGGCCGATTCAATTCGAGACCCTGCTCGAGCCATGTGAACCCTAATGGCCTTAACACTACCAGACCTGGTACTCTGCCAGGGGCGACCTTAAACCTACCAGTCCTGGTACTCTATCACGGGCGACCTTAAACCTACCAGTCCTGATACTCCATCAGGGGCGACCTTAGCACTACCAGATCTGGTACTCCATCAGGGGCGACCTTCAACCTACCAGGCCTGGTACTCTTATCATGGGCGATCTTAACCCGAAAAGACCTGGCACTCTCTATCAGGGGCGACTATAACGAAAAATGTTAATCACAAGGACAAAATGCAAAGCTACAAATTTACTGTTTATCCTTCGACAAATGAGTAACCAAGTAGATTATTGACGGCTTGCAGAGAGCCCATCGCCAGACCCAGCATGTTGATAACAATTAGGAGAAAATATACTCGATATATTTGTTTTCATTCACTACATGAACAGGCATTACAGTATACGCCAACTATTTATGAATAGAGGACGTGCTCCCGCAAAAGTAAACCTACTGTAGGCAGATACCTTAAAGTGAATAACATGAAAGCCCGTACATTCATGTGAACTGAAGTTTGATGTCAAGCATGACATCCCTGAAACTTTATTCTCATTATGCTAATACCGGTATGCACTATGTTTGATATAAAGAATAAACGGAATAAAGACTCGTGTACATTAAAGAAATCACGTACATCAAATGTATGACTCAACAAGAACATTTAGTCCCACAAATGAAAGTGAACGGAAAAGCATTGTACATATGCCTGCATACATTAAGGAAGTTGAATTGGTACATTTTTGTCTTGCTCTAGCAAACAATTTTAAATGAAGTACAGTTCGATTGCTGTTTTTTCAGGCTTCTAGTCTTAATCCAGTCAATCAGCTGTTCGACTCAAACTCCTTTTCGTCTGTTCTCTAAGAGTGAACCAGCATTAATGTATGACTGTTCAGAAAACTTACACACTGACTGGACATTTGTGCAGCTTGTTTACTGAGTATGTTACTGTATGTCTGACATGTCTGAGAAGGCGGCATCTGCGAAGTAAACCTATACTCACCCTACAAAGGCTGGCATTGTGGTTTGTCCTCTATGTGTTGTTAAATGTTGGACAAGACTGTGTAGATTAGCAGACTTGAACTCACAATTTGGACATTGACGCAGCTTGCCCCCAGCGTGTGTACTCATGATATGTTTTACAACATCACCTTTATCAGCTGTTCTATAATCACATTCTGAACATTGGTGTGGTTTGTCACCAATGTGAGTTATCAAATGTTGTACAAGGTCACATTTATGAGCTGATCTATAATCACATTCTGAGCATTGGTGTGGTTTGTCACCAATGTGAGCTCTCAAATATTGTACAGGGTCACATTTACGTGCTGATCTATAATCACATTTTGAGCACTGGTGTGGCTGGTCAACAACATGGGTTCTCGTAAATTGAACAAGATCACCTATGCGATGGGACCTATATTCATATTGTGGACATTGGTGTCGTTTTCTCATATGTTTGCCTAGATCAACTTTTCGAGCCGATTTATAATCACACTTTGAACAGTGGTATGGTCTATCACTAGAATGTATCACCATATGTTTAGCAATATCATATTTTCGAGCTGTTTTATAATCACACTGCGAACATTGGTACGGTTTATCAACAGAATGTGTTACCATATGTTGAATAAGATTACTTCGATAAACGGATTTATAATGACATTGTGTACATCGGTATGCTTTATCACCAGAGTGTGCTCTGCTGTGTCGAATAAGATAACTTTTATAAGCGGATTTAAAATCACACTGTGAACAACGGTATGGTTTATCATCAGAGTGTGCTCTGCTGTGTAGAACAAGACAACTTTTATAAGCGGATTTAAAATCACACTGTGAACAACGGTATGGTTTATCGCCAGTGTGTGTTTCCATATGTTGGACAAGATTATATTTATAAGCGGATTTATACCCACATAGTGAACATTGGTATGGTTTATCACCAGGGTGTATCAGAATATGTTCAGAGAGATTACCCCCGTCAGCTGTTATGTAATCAGGTGATACTGTTTGTGGTTTCTCTCTGGTGTGTTTTCCCACATGTCCGACAAAATCTTTCTGCGCTGACTCGTGATCACAGAGTTGATAATCATGTAGTTTTTTACCTGTATGCGTTTTAACATATCCAAGAGGAAAGGTTGTCATATCGGAATTATAATCACATACAGAACGCTTGGATTGTTTCTCTCCAGTCTGTGCTCCATTCTCGAGTGGGATTGTCATTTCTGGTACACGCAGTGCGAATTCTTGATCATTTTGTGGACTGTTCAAAATTCCACAGTACTGTTTTATATTCGAAACCGTGGCACGTTGATACAAAGCTACAGGGACCGGGACTTCAGCTGGACTCCTCATCTTGGTCTTGTCAAATTGTTCATCTTCCTGCGGGTACAAATTGAATTATAATGAAACAAACCGAACCGACAAAGCAAGATTGTATCGCCTTCTTTACTCATCAGTCAATAGATGAAAACACATTTAATAGTTTTGATTATATGCATGTCTACATGTGGTGATTGTTCACATGTCTACATGTGGTGATTGTTCACATGTCTACATGTGGTGATTGTTCACATGTCTACATGTGGTGATTGTTCACATGTCTACATGTGGTGATTGTTCACATGTCTACATGTGGTGATTGTTCACATGTCTACATGTGGTGATTGTTCACATGTCTACATGTGGTGATTGTTCACATGTCTACATGTGGTGATTGTTCACATGTCTACATGTGGTGATTGTTCACATGTCTACATGTGGTGATTGTTCACATGTCTACATGTGGTGATTGTTCACGCACCAGCACATTTATATGAGAACAGGTATGCCCCCAATAATTTCAATATCAAACTGCATGATTTCCGATCAAATCATAACCATTTCCGAGCAATTATATTCATCTAGCAGACGTTGCTTCGAACTCGGTAGCCGTATTGTCAAGATAAATCAACTTCGGCTATGGGCAATGTAACGTGTTTCTTCCCTTATATGTGTTGTAATCAAATATGACTCCGATAATCATTTATCTCGCATTCCTCTTGACGGTCTTCATATAAATCAGATGCCTTTGCCGAGGTGCTGGGTTACAATTTCGGCCCTAAATATTTGTTTGTGTTGATAGGTTCATTGACCAAAGAATTCACCAGAAGTGTGTATGGCTCATGCCTGAAGCGTAACTGTGGTAGAAGTGTAAATGTGGGCTACGTCATATTTCTGATAACAATGTGAATGATAAAGCGTGATAAAGATTTTCCTCAACATTTCATTGTCTCAGCACATTCAAAAGGTGGTTGTAGCGCTGGGTTCTACCATGATATTAATAACATTGAAATTGCTAAAACTATAGTTATACACAAGATGCAGGTTATATACTATAATTTAAAAGATTATCTTCAAGATGACTTAAACATTCAAAGGTACCACAGTTATACTTTTGTCCGTTGACTTGTGTGGCCAGACAAACTTGTAAGCTTTCTTTCTTTCTTACATATTGAAAAGGTGATTCTTCATAGTAGGATACTTTTGAATAAGAAACGAGCTTCCTTTATTAGAAACAATGTCTTTTTTTTTCTTTAAAAAGTGTCTTCCTAATGTAATTTTCATTAAAAATCGCATTTTGAGAAGGGGTAATTGTGCAACATTGTAACGATTTGTCAACAATGTTTCATTCTTGTTGACGAGTGTTGCAAACATTGTTGACGATCGTTACAATATTGCACAATACAGAAAGAAAACGACACACAAGCTATCATTTGTTCGCACGCTTCTACTACATTTTAAAAACAATGCATGTATCTAATTCTCATATACATGTAACTGGATTTGAGATTTATTCTACCACGTCTGGCAGAATTTTCCTCACTATTTCGTAGCTTAAGCTGTACTAGATGCCAAGAATAACATTTTCGTGACGTCAGTGTGACCTCTTATTCTAAAAGCACTTTTTGGCGGTATAAATTTGTATCTGTGCAATGTTTTACATGTAAGTCCAAACTACCTGGTGAATCAGGAAATAATTTCGGGATATTTTATGCAGAACGCTCTCTTATTTCGTTGATAGGGTAGGAAGTTTGGTGGCGAGGTTGGGGGAGAACCAAGAAAATACAGGTTTACATCAACGTGATGGTAAGCGTGTCAAATACTTATATAGCGCCCGTGTTCAGTTCAGCGTCACTTACTTTGTATCCCTTCTCCTTGTATAAGCTTGCACACGGAAAAACTGTATCGCCGGACGTGTTAAGCTCTAATTGGATGGGTTTGTCTGACACCTTCTCATCTTTACACACATAAGAATTAACTGCATCATCGGACGTGTTGCCCTCTAATTTGATTAGTGTGTCCAACACCTTCTCATCCTTCCACACATACGAATTAACTGCATCACCTGACGTGTTGAGTTCTAATTTGATGGGGTTGTCCAACACCTTCTCATCCTTGCTCACATACGAATTAACTGCATCATCGGATGTGTTGAGCTCTAATTTGATGGGTTTGTCCAACACCTCCTCATCCTTGAAAACACTGTCCGTAGGAATGAACGACGAGTTTTCATCATCCTGTTTAATGTACGTGGGGGATTCGGAATATTCCCAGTCGAACGTTTGCGGTTCTTGCTTTATTGCTCGATTAGTCATGCTTTCTGAAAATTTCCCAGTGATTCCGTGTCCATCGCACATGTCCCATGGGATACCAGCATCAGCATCTTCGTTTGTAACGGACGTTACGATATCCAGATGGTCTATACCGATATTTGTAGGATGGGGCTGAGATACTGGTCTAACATCCTGATACTCCATGAAAGGTTCAATCTTTACATCTGATGGATGATCCATGATGTCACACACAGGAGGCGTTCGTTCTCGTTGTTTCTCCCGATGACAGGTACTGCTGAAAATGTAACATGTAAACATGTTTATCACAGAGTATTTCAATTTATTACTTACTGATTCAGTGCAATATCGACTGCAATATCGAGTCACTAGCATGAAGGTAGACCGTTAGTTCCAAAAAGAAAACATATTTAAACATATAGACAACAATCTCTTCCCATTAACGATGTCAAAACTGAAAAGGCCAAATTTGGAGGCAGTCTGCATGGCTTATACAGACTACGAAGTATCCGTTTAACTAAAGTTATGATTGGTTAATGCCGAGTCCTTACACGCTACCGAGCTCTTTATAACTACCTCTCTCATTGGCTAGAAAACTAACTAACTTCAAACGCATGCAATGCTGGCTACATTCCGGTCGTATATCAAGATACTTTGCGGGTGAATTCGCGACATTTCGGCTATCGAAAAAATCGAGAGTACGTGGAGCGTGCGATATTTCGGTAAACCTTTGGAATTGTACTAAAGCAGACAGAACGCACAAAATATTCAAATGTGGTCGATCTATCAGTCTTATAACCCTACTTTTGTACTATAAAATGAGCCGTGCGTGTGTTAGTGGGTTCATGTCACTGGACAATGATATAACCTTAGAACTGGTACCCTGTACGCCTAATTGTAGGGTTGCACGTCATCACCCTTCCGTAACGTGATTGTACTGCTGACATGTCGTGCGCTGAAATGACCATTAGGCCGAAAATTCCCAACACTTTAGTGGGTAGACCTACGGTACTTGTTTATTTCCGATACCGTGTAGCTCGAACAGTTAGATCTCAAAACAAGACATGTCTTGTTTTTTCACGAAGGCTTTTTTGGCGATACATATCGCATGCTGATAGCAAAATACGAGCGTAGCGTGCAAGATCTATGGCGTTACGTTTCGTAACTTGTGTCTAATTCCGCTTAACGCGGGGCTAGGGGACGTATGAACCCATGTACTTCAAGATCCTCATGGTACTCATATGAACAGTCACAACCAAAGCGTGACTGAGATACATCATTCTTTGGATGACGATTTTGCAATGAATATTATGGATTAAGAATACTGATCAGCGATACGGATTTGATATTTTTGGAACATCATGTCTTGCCGGCATCATTGAAAACTGTTGACTGCTTCTCTCTTGCAGGAAACAAGCCTATGTTTATGTATACTATGATTGTCTTTTTGAATTTGGTGCTAGTACTGTTATATGGAAAATGGAATAGGTCTTTGGATTATGGACGCGGATATTCTCTAATGGACGACGGCTGAATTATGAATGACGGAACTGACGCTTGACGCTAAGCCGATCCAAATTAGCGTGTCTGAGAAAACGTGGGGATCCTAAACGGCTTAAAGCCATTTTAAGGTGTATCTGTGGTACACAAGCACCTCATATCTACATATAGAACAGGTACACCTCAATGTTACGTCTTGAACTTTGGCAAATTCTCAGAGACACCTTAGGAGCACCTCGTGAACTTAGTTAGAAATTCATACACACCTCAGGAGCACCTCAGATTATGGCTGGCGGAATGTTGCAATATTCCATGATCAAAAAAAAAATAATAATTCTCCTTTCTTTGAAGGTAATAATTCTGTCTCTGATTGCAAAATTTCATGCATCTAGCGATATTCAATGATTCCAACTAGACATTCTACCTAAACATGAATGATTCAACAAAATTTAACTAGAGGTTCCGCTTTGACCCTTGAGTTGCCGCTCCGGCATGAAGCCTATGCTGGTTGTTTTTTTAAGCAAAGACGTCTCCCCCAACATCCCACCTTGCCTTGAATGGGCACATAATTTAAGGCAAAGTGCTATAAAATGAATGTAGCAATAAGTATCCTAAACAAAGCTGCGCATCTAAAAATATTAATTGCAAAGAGGCGATTTTCATTGTTGCAGTAACCCAGTGAGGAGTCGGGATTTATATAGCAATGAATGGATTGCCGACATCTACAGCGTCCAACCAATGTGAAATACATGTAATTGTGAAGCATCAATTATTTCGAAACTGATCACATTATAGGAAAGATGCCAAGCCACACCTACAGTATACATGCTGTACCGTATAGAAGTTTCATGCATCTGCCTTCAGTAGTTTCCAAGGTATGAGCAAAAATTGGACGGACAGATAAGCACATTTTGCATGGACCCACGCAGGCACTAGCTCACACAAAACCTAATTAGATCATAAGGCCATTTCAATGAAGCTTCCATCCAAGTTTGGATAAATTTCATCCAGTTGTTCTCCACATATATTGTAGACAAGATTAGTCCTGTACAAACATGTAACAAAGCTGGATATCAGAAACAGATGGACGCACGCAAATAAACCAAAACCTAATCAGATGTTGAGGCCATCACGATAAAGCTGCCAACCAAATTCGGGGAAATTCCATCCAGTAGTTCTTCAGATATTTTACAGATAAGGCCTGTCTATACATGTACAAGTAGACAGACGGATGAACACCAAACACGCGCGCACACCGAAACATAATAAGATGCGGAGGCCATTCCAATAAAGATTCCATCCAAGTCTGGTGAAGTTCACCAGAGGCCATCACGATGAAGCTTCCATCCAAGTTCGGGGAAATTCCGCCCAGTAGTTCTCCAGATATCTTACAGACAAGGCCTGTCCATACATGTATAAGTAGATGGACAGGCAGACAGACAACATACCCTGACGAACGCATGCATGCATACCGAAACCTAATCAGATAAGCCCATTGCAATGAAGCTTCAACCCAAGTATGGCGAAATCCCGTGGGGTAGTTCTCCAGATATCTTGCAGACAAGGTTTGTATATACATGTACAAGTAGATGGACGGACGGATGGACACGAACCAACGTTCGCACACACACACCAAAACCTAATCAGACTAGGGGCTATCCCAATGAAGCTTCCATCCAAGTTTGGTGAAATTCCGTCGAGTAGTTCTCCAGATATCTGGCAGACAAGTTCTGTATATACACGAACAATTAGATGGACGATGGACATCAATAAATGCACACACACTCCCAAACCTAACCAAATGAGGGGGCTATCCCAATGAACCTTCCATCCAAGTTTAATGAAATTCTGTCCAGTAGTTCTTCAGATATCTTGCAGAAAGGGTCTGTATATACATATACATGACATGTACAAGTCCATGGGCAGGCGGACGGACACCGAACATGGACGAACGCACACATAAACCAAAACCTAATCAGATGAGAGGGCTATCCCGATAAAGCTTCCATCCAAGTTTGGTGAACTTCCGTGAAGTAGTTCTCCAGATATCTTGCAGACAAGGCCTGTATATACATGTACAAGTAGATGAACGGACGGACTGGCACCGGACACCGGACACCGGACACGGATGAATGCATGCACACATACACCAAAACCTGATCAAATGAGGGGGCTATCCCAATGAAGCTTCCATACAAGTTTGGTGAAATTCCATTCAGTAGTTCTCAAGATATCTTGCAGACAAAGCCTGCATATGCATGTATAAGTAGATGGCCGAACGGACAGACACCGGACACGGATGAACGCATGCACACACGCCCAAACCTAATCAAATGAGGGGGCTATCCCAATGAAGCTTCCATCCAAGTTTGGTGAAATTCCGTCCAGTAGTTCTCAAGATATCTTGCAGACAAGGCCTGTGTATACATGTACAAGTAGACGGACGGACACCGGACACGGATGAATGCATGCACACACACCAACACCTAATCAAATGATGGGGCTATCCCAATGAAGCTTCCGTCCAAGTTTGGTGAAATTCCATCCAGTAGTTCTCAAGATATCTTGCAAACAAGGCAAGGGGACGGACAGATATCCATCCATCCAGACAGACAGCACAAACACTAGATGTCTCTGTCTCCCCAACATAGTTGGGGGAGACATAATATAATATTATAAATAGTTTAACACAATATATATTCAATTATTTGAATTGTTCCTAGTGTTGTGGCTGTTATATATAAACCTGTGATATCAAGAATAAGTTAAACAGGAATTCCACACATTCAATCCGTGTGAGCAGTTATGCAATTGAAGAAACCAACAACTTGTAGGCCATCTATTATCTGTATATTGTACATGCAGCAACATATACCGGTATGTTAGTGGGCTTCTTTGTGTGCGATACTGTACTACGTATACCTGTAAGAAGACATATCAACGGCTAACGTTTCTTAAACTTTGTTACCGCCTGGTTGGTTACATTGGTTTAATATAATATCGTACATACTTTGCCATATTGTGAGAATATGTCTGCACAGCTTCTGCACAGGCCTACACACAACGGTGTAGAGTTATTACCAACATCTGGTCTCAGTTATAGCCATGGTCCATTTCTGTTTGCGCTCGTAATTTGTATAGGCAGACATCAGGAGTACAACACCAAATGGAAATCATTCAAGCATGTCCTAATCAGTTTAACCACAAGGCACGCCTCGCTGAGGTGTATTACTTCAACGAGGTACCGTAACTCTAAGGTGCTCTTGGAGTACTCCATTAACGTAATGTTGAGACAGACTGGAAAAGTAACCGGAGAGGCGCCTCAAGCCACATAAAAGGACACACCATGCAGAGACACATTAATGATAAGAGTGGCAAAACTCGTTCAGTTATAATCCCACACCTCAAAGTGACCTCAGGAGCACTGCGAAGATACCTTAAAACAGAGATAAAATTTAAGTGGATATTTGGCATTTCTCGGAAAGTCACTGTAAGAAATGTGCCGGTATCGACCATTATGTATGTTATAACTCCTTTAAGCAAAGTTACGGTGTTTTAAGGGGATGGGCCAGTGCCATATGCAACATACACGCTATTTTTTCTGTGCTAATACATGTACGGTACCGGTATCTTCATTGAACAAATCGTTATCTATGCTTCACTGAGACATAATATATTCCTCAAATAACCGGTATGGAGCATTACAATGCCATTTTATACCGTAGGCCTACGAGTTTCATTTCTATCGTTACGTTTGAAACGAGATAACAGTGTTCGAGGAACAACCGTAATCTCAAAATTCCCAATAAACCTCTTCACGATGGAAAACCGACAAATATTTGATACGCGCGTCAACACATTCTGTTATGCAAAAGAATAACCTAATGCTGAAGTGGACAAGGGATCGCGCTGAGTCAATACTACACATTCGTTCAGTTGAGTAGTGTAGACCCTGAAATATACTATTTCAGCAAACCAAAATTCCACTGAAAGTGTTCAACCTTATAACTGAGACCAATTTACCTGGGTCCAACCGCGGAAAAAATTATATTAAACTTTATGATAAACTATAATTTGTTGTAAAACATAAAGTAGGCCTATACTTTTAGTTCATTGCTTTATGCCAAAGAATTTCTAAAATCTACGAGAAAGCTCGAATTTACCCTCTGAACAAGTGGGGCATAAATTTGCAACTTTGCGGTACCCCTGTAAGGCTATGGTGCATGGGAGACTCCCATGAGTACAGTTAGCACAACTCTCTTTCCCTTTGCTGACCCCTAGTCTTGTGAAGCACGCAACACAACGTGTTATCTTGTATGATCTCAGTTCACGGATCTTGATTGCACAATATTATATAGGCGAATCGAGGAATGTTGTCGTAGGCTAGTAAAGGTGAGTGATAGTACGCCTCACCATCGAGCCCACTGTATCTAGTACCGCATTTGAGAGTTCTTCCAGGATTTGGCGTCGCCCCTTGTTCTTGTCGCCATCTCCAAAATTGGACCGGATCAGCCGCGTGCTGAAAAACGCGAACGATATAATGATGGGTCTCCGTCATGGACCAGGAACGGTGGAATTTGGGGATTCGGGGTAGGAGGGGGTGTGTGTAGTAGTCGTTGAGGGCCATTAAACCCACATCATGCGCTTACCTTCCTTTTCTCAAGTACACTCCTAGGGCGCATGACTATATCGCCCCAATCGTGTTCTATCCAACAATGGTTCCATTGAAACCATTCAAGTCTTGATGGACTAGTGTACAGGGGTATAAATGTAGACATGCCCTTTTCTGAATGGCGGTGAAGCGAGCTATTATCAACCAACTAAACTATTATGGAGTGGCTAATCTGATTGGCTAGCGTTACAGGCCGAATGAATACCCAATGTACTTCATGACGCGTATAGAACGCAGTCACAACCCATACACCTACGCAGTCAACAGTTTCCCCATTGTCGATGAGGTCACGTAGCCTTCTCTGTTCCTCCAGCATCTATCCCCATTGAATATATACATGCACTCACCCCTATGAGCTAATGTATTGGATGTGTAGGTATGTCCTAAGGGCATAATGCGCTTCCTTTACTACTCTTCGACTGTATATGTGAATACCCCCGTGACCCCTATGGTACAGTGTAAGCCCAACTACACCGTAGAATTTGAAAATATGGGAGTAAATGTCCGCCATGTCTAGTGACATGTCATCGGCCGATTCAATTCGAGACCCTGCTCGAGCCATGTGAACCCTAATGGCCTTAACACTACCAGACCTGGTACTCTACCAGGGGCGACCTTAAACCTACCAGTCCTGGTACTCTATCACGGGCGACCTTAAACCTACCAGTCCTGATACTCCATCAGGGGCGACCTTAGCACTACCAGATCTGGTACTCCATCAGGGGCGACCTTCAACCTACCAGGCCTGATACTCTATCATGGGCGATCTTAACCCGAAAAGACCTGGCACTCTCTATCAGGGGCGACTATAACGAAAAATGTTAATCACAAGGACAAAATGCAAAGCTACAAATTTACTGTTTATCCTTCGACAAATGAGTAACCAAGTAGATTATTGACGGCTTGCAGAGAGCCCATCGCCAGACCCAGCATGTTGATAACAATTAGGAGAAAATATACTCGATATATTTGTTTTCATTCACTACATGAACAGGCATTACAGTATACGCCAACTATTTATGAATAGAGGACGTGCTCCCGCAAAAGTAAACCTACTGTAGGCAGATACCTTAAAGTGAATAACATGAAAGCCCGTACATTCATGTGAACTGAAGTTTGATGTCAAGCATGACATCCCTGAAACTTTATTCTCATTATGCTAATACCGGTATGCACTATGTTTGATATAAAGAATAAACGGAATAAAGACTCGTGTACATTAAAGAAATCACGTACATCAAATGTATGACTCAACAAGAACATTTAGTCCCACAAATGAAAGTGAACGGAAAAGCATTGTACATATGCCTGCATACATTAAGGAAGTTGATTTGGTACATTTTTGTCTTGCTCTAGCAAACAATTTTAAATGAAGTACAGTTCGATTGCTGTTTTTTCAGGCTTCTAGTCTTAATCCAGTCAATCAGCTGTTCGACTCAAACTCCTTTTCGTCTGTTCTCTAAGACTGAACCAGCATTAATGTATGACTGTTCAGAAAACTTACACACTGACTGGACATTTGTGCAGCTTGTTTACTGAGTATGTTACTGTATGTCTGACATGTCTGAGAAGGCGGCATCTGCGAAGTAAACCTATACTCACCCTACAAAGGCTGGCATTGTGGTTTGTCCTCTATGTGTTGTTAAATGTTGGACAAGACTGTGTAGATTAGCAGACTTGAACTCACAATTTGGACATTGACGCAGCTTGCCCCCAGCGTGTGTACTCATGATATGTTTTACAACATCACCTTTATCAGCTGTTCTATAATCACATTCTGAACATTGGTGTGGTTTGTCACCAATGTGAGTTATCAAATGTTGTACAAGGTCACATTTATGAGCTGATCTATAATCACATTCTGAGCATTGGTGTGGTTTGTCACCAATGTGAGCTCTCAAATATTGTACAGGGTCACATTTACGTGCTGATCTATAATCACATTTTGAGCACTGGTGTGGCTGGTCAACAACATGGGTTCTCGTAAATTGAACAAGATCACCTATGCGATGGGACCTATATTCATATTGTGGACATTGGTGTCGTTTTCTCATATGTTTGCCTAGATCAACTTTTCGAGCCGATTTATAATCACACTTTGAACAGTGGTATGGTCTATCACTAGAATGTATCACCATATGTTTAGCAATATCATATTTTCGAGCTGTTTTATAATCACACTGCGAACATTGGTACGGTTTATCAACAGAATGTGTTACCATATGTTGAATAAGATTACTTCGATAAACGGATTTATAATGACATTGTGTACATCGGTATGCTTTATCACCAGCGTGTGCTCTGCTGTGTAGAACAAGACAACTGTTATAAGCGGATTTAAAATCACACTGTGAACAACGGTATGGTTTATCACCAGTGTGTGTTTCCATATGTTGGACAAGATTATATTTATAAGCGGATTTATACCCACATAGTGAACATTGGTATGGTTTATCACCAGGGTGTATCAGAATATGTTCAGAGAGATTACCCCCGTCAGCTGTTATGTAATCAGGTGATACTGTTTGTGGTTTCTCTCTGGTGTGTTTTCCCATATGTCCGACAAAATCTTTCTGCGCAGACTCGTGATCACAGAGTTGATAATCATGTAGTTGTTTACCTGTATGCGTTTTAACATGTCCAAGAGGAAAGGTTGTCATATCGGAACTATAATCACATGCAGAACGCTTGGATTGTTTCTTTCCACTCTGTGCTCGATTCTCAAGTGGGTTTGTCATTTCTGGTACACACAGTGCGAATTCTTGATCATTTTGTGGATTGTTCAAAATTCCACAGTACTGTTTTATATTCGAAACCGTGGCACGTTGATACAAAGCTACAGGGACCGGGACTTCAGCTGGACTCCTCATCTTGGTCTTGTCAAAGTGTTCATCTTCCTGCGGGTACAAATTGAATTTTTATGAAACAAATTGAACCGACAAAGCAAGATTGTATCGCCTTCTTTGCTCGTCAGTCAATAGATGAAAACACATTTAATAGTCCTGATTATACGCCTGTCTACATGTGGTGATTGTTCACGCACCAGCACATTTGAGAACAGGTATGCCCCCAATAATTTCAATATCAAACTGCATGATTTTCGATCAAATCATGACCATTTCCGGGCAATTATATTCATCTAGCAGAAACCGTTGCTTCGAACTCGGTAGCCGTATTGTCAAGATAAATCAACTTCGGCTATGGGCAATGTAACGTGTTTCTTCCCTTATATGTGTTGTAATCAAATATGACTCCGATAATCACTTATCTCGCATTCCTCTTGACGGTCTTCATATAAATCAGATGCCTTTGCCGAGGTGCTGGGTTACAATTTCGGCCCTAAATATTTGTTTGTGTTGATAGGTTCATTGACCAAAGAATTCACCAGAAGTGTGTATGGCTCATGCCTGAAGCGTAACTGTGGTACAAGTGTAAATGTGGGCTACGTCATATTTCTGATAACAATGTGAATGATAAAGCGTGATAAAGATTTTCCTCAACATTTCATTGTCTCAGCACATTCAAAAGGTGGTTGTAGCGCTGGGTTCTACCATGATATTAATAACATTGAAATTGCTAAAACTATAGTTATACACAAGATGCAGGTTATATACTATAATTTAAAAGATTATCTTCAAGATGACTTAAACATTCAAAGGTACCACAGTTATACTTTTGTCCGTTGACTTGTGTGGCCAGACAAACTTGTAAGCTTTCTTTCTTTCTTACATATTGAAAAGGTGATTCTTCATAGTAGGATACTTTTGAATAAGAAACGAGCTTCCTTTATTAGAAACAATGTCTTTTTTTTTCTTTAAAAAGTGTCTTCCTAATGTAATTTTCATTAAAAATCGCATTTTGAGAAGGGGTAATTGTGCAACATTGTAACGATTTGTCAACAATGTTTCATTCTTGTTGACGAGTGTTGCAAACATTGTTGACGATCGTTACAATATTGCACAATACAGAAAGAAAACGACACACAAGCTATCATTTGTTCGCACGCTTCTACTACATTTTAAAAACAATGCATGTATCTAATTCTCATATACATGTAACTGGATTTGAGATTTATTCTACCACGTCTGGCAGAATTTTCCTCACTATTTCGTAGCTTAAGCTGTACTAGATGCCAAGAATAACATTTTCGTGACGTCAGTGTGACCTCTTATTCTAAAAGCACTTTTTGGCGGTATAAATTTGTATCTGTGCAATGTTTTACATGTAAGTCCAAACTACCTGGTGAATCAGGAAATAATTTCTGGATATTTTATGCAGAACGCTCTTTTATTTCGTTGATAGGGTAGGAAGTTTGGTGGCGAGGTTGGGGGAGAACCAAGAAAATACAGGTTTACATCAACGTGATGGTAAGCGTGTCAAATACTTATATAGCGCCCGTGTTCAGTTCAGCGTCACTTACTTTGTATCGCTTCTCCTTGTATAAGCTTGCACACGGAAAAACTGTATCGCCGGACGTGTTAAGCTCTAATTGGATGGGTTTGTCTGACACCTTCTCATCTTTACACACATAAGAATTAACTGCATCATCGGACGTGTTGCCCTCTAATTTGATTAGTGTGTCCAACACCTTCTCATCCTTCCACACATACGAATTAACTGCATCACCTGACGTGTTGAGTTCTAATTTGATGGGGTTGTCCAACACCTTCTCATCCTTGCTCACATACGAATTAACTGCATCATCGGATGTGTTGAGCTCTAATTTGATGGGTTTGTCCAACACCTCCTCATCCTTGAAAACACTGTCCGTAGGAATGAACGACGAGTTTTCATCATCCTGTTTAATGTACGTGGGGGATTCGGAATATTCCCAGTCGAACGTTTGCGGTTCTTGCTTTATTGCTCGATTAGTCATGCTTTCTGAAAATTTCCCAGTGATTCCGTGTCCATCGCACATGTCCCATGGGATACCAGCATCAGCATCTTCGTTTGTAACGGACGTTACGATATCCAGATGGTCTATACCGATATTTGTAGGATGGGGCTGAGATACTGGTCTAACATCCTGATACTCCATGAAAGGTTCAATCTTTACATCTGATGGATGATCCATGATGTCACAGACAGGAGACGTTCGTTCTCGTTGTTTCTCCCGATGACAGGTACTGCTGAAAATGTAACATGTAAACATGTTTATCACAGAGTATTTCAATTTATTACTTACTGATTCAGTGCAATATCGACTGCAATATCGAGTCACTAGCATGAAGGTAGACCGTTAGTTCCAAAAAGAAAACATATTTAAACATATAGACAACCTAAAAACGGTCTTCACTTTCTCTTCCCATTAACGATGTCAAAACTGAAAAGGCCAAATTTGGATCTGACCCATAGGCAGTCTGCATGGCTTATACAGACTACGAAGTATCCGTTTAACTAAAGTTATGATTGGTTAATGCCGAGTCCTTACACGCTACCGAGCTCTTTATAACTACCTCTCTCATTGGCTAGAAAACTAACTAACTTCAAACGCATGCAATGCTGGCTACATTCCGGTCGTATATCAAGATACTTTGCGGGTGAATTCGCGACATTTCGGCTATCGAAAAAATCGAGAGTACGTGGAGCGTGCGATATTTCGGTAAACCTTTGGAATTGTACTAAAGCAGACAGAACGCACAAAATATTCAAATGTGGTCGATCTATCAGTCTTATAACCCTACTTTTGTACTATAAAATGAGCCGTGCGTGTGTTAGTGGGTTCATGTCACTGGACAATGATATAATCTTAGAACTGGTACCCTGTACGCCTAATTGTAGGGTTGCACGTCATCACCCTTCCGTAACGTGATTGTACTGCTGACATGTCGTGCGCTGAAATGACCATTAGGCCGAAAATTCCCAACACTTTAGTGGGTAGACCTACGGTACTTGTTTATTTCCGATACCGTGTAGCTCGAACAGTTAGATCTCAAAACAAGACATGTCTTGTTTTTTCACGAAGGCTTTTTTGGCGATACATATCGCATGCTGATAGCAAAATACGAGCGTAGCGTGCAAGATCTATGGCGTTACGTTTCGTAACTTGTGTCTAATTCCGCTTAACGCGGGGCTAGGGGACGTATGAACCCATGTACTTCAAGATCCTCATGGTACTCATATGAACAGTCACAACCAAAGCGTGACTGAGATACATCATTCTTTGGATGACGATTTTGCAATGAATATTATGGATTAAGAATACTGATCAGCGATACGGATTTGATATTTTTGGAACATCATGTCTTGCCGGCATCATTGAAAACTGTTGACTGCTTCTCTCTTGCAGGAAACAAGCCTATGTTTATGTATACTATGATTGTCTTTTTGAATTTGGTGCTAGTACTGTTATATGGAAAATGGAATAGGTCTTTGGATTATGGACGCGGATGTTCTCTAATGGACGACGGCTGAATTATGAATGACGGAACTGACGCTTGACGCTAAGCCGATCCAAATTAGCGTGTCTGAGAAAACGTGGGGATCCTAAACGGCTTAAAGCCATTTTAAGGTGTATCTGTGGTACACAAGCACCTCATATCTACATGTAGAACAGGTACACCTCAATGTTACATCGTGAACTTTGGCAAATTCTCAGAGACACCTTAGGAGCACCTCGTGAACTTAGTTAGAAATTCATACACACCTCAGGAGCACCTCAGATTATGACTGGCGGAATGTTGCAATATTCTATGACAAAAAATGAATAAATAATTCTCCTTTCTTTGAAGGTAATAATTCTGTCTCTGATTGCAAAATTTCATGCATCTAGCGATATTCAATGATTCCAACTAGACATTCTACCTAAACATGAATGATTCAACAAAATTTAACTAGAGGTTCCGCTTTGACCCTTGAGTTGCCGCTCCGGCATGAAGCCTATGCTGGTTGTTTTTTTAAGCAAAGACGTCTCCCCCAACATCCCACCTTGCCTTGAATGGGCACATAATTTAAGGCAAAGTGCTATAAAATGAATGTAGCAATAAGTATCCTAAACAAAGCTGCGCATCTAAAAATATTAATTGCAAAGAGGCGATTTTCATTGTTGCAGTAACCCAGTGAGGAGTCGGGATTTATATAGCAATGAATGGATTGCCGACATCTACAGCGTCCAACCAATGTGAAATACATGTAATTGTGAAGCATCAATTATTTCGAAACTGATCACATTATAGGAAAGATGCAAAGCCACACCTACAGTATACATGCTGTACCGTATAGAAGTTTCATGCATCTGCCTTCAGTAGTTTCCAAGGTATGAGCAAAAATTGGACGGACAGATAAGCACATTTTGCATGGACCCACGCAGGCACTAGCTCACACAAAACCTAATTAGATCATAAGGCCATTTCAATGAAGCTTCCATCCAAGTTTGGATAAATTTCATCCAGTTGTTCTCCACATATATTGTAGACAAGATTAGTCCTGTACAAACATGTAACAAAGCTGGATATCAGAAACAGATGGACGCACGCAAATAAACCAAAACCTAATCAGATGTTGAGGCCATCACGATAAAGCTGCCAACCAAATTCGGGGAAATTCCATCCAGTAGTTCTTCAGATATTTTACAGATAAGGCCTGTCTATACATGTACAAGTAGACAGACGGATGAACACCAAACACGCGCGCACACCGAAACATAATAAGATGCGGAGGCCATTCCAATAAAGATTCCATCCAAGCCTGGTGAAGTTCACCAGAGGCCATCACGATGAAGCTTCCATCCAAGTTCGGGGAAATTCCGCCCAGTAGTTCTCCAGATATCTTACAGACAAGGCCTGTCCATACATGTATAAGTAGATGGACAGGCAGACAGACAACATACCCTGACGAACGCATGCATGCATACCGAAACCTAATCAGATAAGCCCATTGCAATGAAGCTTCAACCCAAGTATGGCGAAATCCCGTGGGGTAGTTCTCCAGATATCTTGCAGACAAGGTTTGTATATACATGTACAAGTAGATGGACGGACGGATGGACACGAACCAACGTTCGCACACACACACCAAAACCTAATCAGACTAGGGGCTATCCCAATGAAGCTTCCATCCAAGTTTGGTGAAATTCCGTCGAGTAGTTCTCCAGATATCTGGCAGACAAGTTCTGTATATACACGAACAATTAGATGGACGATGGACATCAATAAATGCACACACACTCCCAAACCTAACCAAATGAGGGGGCTATCCCAATGAACCTTCCATCCAAGTTTAATGAAATTCTGTCCAGTAGTTCTTCAGATATCTTGCAGAAAGGGTCTGTATATACATATACATGACATGTACAAGTCCATGGGCAGGCGGACGGACACCGAACATGGACGAACGCACACATAAACCAAAACCTAATCAGATGAGAGGGCTATCCCGATAAAGCTTCCATCCAAGTTTGGTGAACTTCCGTGAAGTAGTTCTCCAGATATCTTGCAGACAAGGCCTGTATATACATGTACAAGTAGATGAACGGACGGACTGGCACCGGACACCGGACACCGGACACGGATGAATGCATGCACACATACACCAAAACCTGGTCAAATGAGGGGGCTATCCCAATGAAGCTTCCATACAAGTTTGGTGAAATTCCATTCAGTAGTTCTCAAGATATCTTGCAGACAAAGCCTGCATATGCATGTATAAGTAGATGGCCGAACGGACAGACACCGGACACGGATGAACGCATGCACACACGCCCAAACCTAATCAAATGAGGGGGCTATCCCAATGAAGCTTCCATCCAAGTTGGGTGAAATTCCGTCCAGTAGTTCTCAAGATATCTTGCAGACAAGGCCTGTATATACATGTACAAGTAGACGGACGGACACCGGACACGGATGAATGCATGCACACACACCAAAACCTAATCAAATGAGGGGGCTATCCCAATGAAGCTTCCGTCCAAGTTTGGTGAAATTCCATCCAGTAGTTCTCAAGATATCTTGCAAACAAGGCAAGGGGACGGACAGATATCCATCCAGACAGACAGACAGCACAAACACTAGATGTCTCCCCAACATAGTTGGGGGAGACATAATATAATATTATAAATAGTTTAACACAATATATATTCAATTATTTGAATTGTTCCTAGTGTTGTGGCTGTTATATATAAACCTGTGATATCAAGAATAAGTTAAACAGGAATTCCACACATTCAATCCGTGTGAGCAGTTATGCAATTGAAGAAACCAACAACTTGTAGGCCATCTATTATCTGTATATTGTACATGCAGCAACATATACCGGTATGTTAGTGGGCTTCTTTGTGTGCGATACTGTACTACGTATACCTGTAAGAAGACATATCAACGGCTAACGTTTCCTAAACTTTGTTACCGCCTGGTTGGTTACATTGGTTTAATATAATATCGTACATACTTTGCCATATTGTGAGAATATGTCTGCACAGCTTCTGCACAGGCCTACACACAACGGTGTAGAGTTATTACCAACATCTGGTCTCAGTTATAGCCATGGTCCATTTCTGTTTGCGCTCGTAATTTGTATAGGCAGACATCAGGAGTACAACACCAAATGGAAATCATTCAAGCATGTCCTAATCAGTTTAACCACAAGGCACGCCTCGCTGAGGTGTATTACTTCAACGAGGTACCGTAACTCTAAGGTGCTCTTGGAGTACTCCATTAACGTAATGTTGAGGCAGACTGGAAAAGTAACCTGAGAGGCGCCTCAAGCCACATAAAAGGACACACCATGCAGAGACACATTAATGATAAGAGTGGCAAAACTCGTTCAGTTATAATCCCACACCTCAAAGTGACCTCAGGAGCACTGCGAAGATACCTTAAAACAGAGATAAAATTTAAGTGGGTATTTGGCATTTCTCGGAAAGTCACTGTAAGAAATGTGCCGGTATCGACCATTATGTATGTTATAACTCCTTTAAGCAAAGTTACGGTGTTTTAAGGGGATGGGCCAGTGCCATATGCAACATACACGCTATTTTTTCTGTGCTAATACATGTACGGTACCGGTATCTTCATTGAACAAATCGTTATCTATGCTTCACTGAGACATAATATATTCCTCAAATAACCGGTATGGAGCATTACAATGCCATTTTATACCGTAGGCCTACGAGTTTCATTTCTATCGTTACGTTCCCTTATAAAAAAATACCATGGTTTTACCATGGTTTTCATGGTAATACCATGGTTTTACCATGGTTTTCATGGTATTACCATGGTAATACCATGGTACAGATGTACCATGGTGCAATGTACCATGGTTTTCATGGTAAATACCATGGTACAGTTTGCACTATGGTTCAATGTACCATGGTTTTCATGGTAATACCATGGTACAGTTTGCACTATGGTTCAATGTACCATGATTTTCATGGTAATACCATGGTAATACCATGGTACAGTTTGCACTATGGTTCAATGTACCATGGTTTTCATGGTAATACCATGGTACAGTTTGCACTATGGTTCAATGTACCATGGTTTTCATGGTAATACCATGGTACAGTTTGCACTATGGTTCAATGTACCATGATTTTCATGGTAATACCATGGTACAGTTTGCACTATGGTTCAATGTACCATGGTTTTCATGGTAATACCATGGTTCAGTGTACCATGGTTTACTCTGTTCAGCTATGCATGGTAGCACCCTGGTAATACCATGGTACAGATGTACCATGGTTAAACTTAACCTTGATCCACTATGGTAATACCATACTAATTACCTTGGTGCACAATGCATTGGCTTAACATACCATGGTTAACCATTCTGAACAATATTAATACCACGGTACATAACAAAAACCATTGTACTGTATAACATATTTAACCAAAATTATTATGGGAAGGCTTTCAATTTACGAGAAATAAATGCATGAATGCAAAGTTATGCCTGTGAATAAAGTTGAATGTCTGACAGAAAGGCTTAGAATTAAACGATATATTTAAACAAATGATGTTTACAAAATATACTGATTGCGTTTACCGGTACCTCTGGCGAATAACATCACGTGGTACGAGGCGGAAAAGAAATGTATCGATATTGGGTACTCTGAATGCTTGTCCTGGAACAAAAGACATTCTTATTTTCTTGGCTTGAATCAGTGGGACTTATAACATGTTTGTCATCTCTGCATTAAGGATTATAAACAATTAAGGGAAGAGCCCTTACCAAAAAATCTTGTAAGATCTTGTAGGATTTGAAATTTTCTTACAAGATCTTGTAAGATCTTACAAGACAGTTTTTTTGTCCTACACGATCTTACAAGATCCTGAAGGACAAAGCTGGCTGTCCTACAAGATCTTGTAAGATCCTGCAGGACAGCTGTCCTACAGGATCTTGTAAGAATAAGTTTGCCTGTAGGACAAAAAATCAGTTTGCTTTTGGAAAGTATTTTTACAAGACAGTTTTACAAAATATCCACAACATTGGATCAACAGTTGAAGATATGGTTAGCCCTTTCTCTTTTAAAAATGGCAGGCGTATTATCATGATATTTTCCAAAATTGTACTTCTCTCTACTGAATCAATCATATGGACAACCTCATCTGTTTCACTCAAGAAAATTATTCTTGAAAATTTAAAAAAATCTATCTGATAATAGTTTACCTTCAAACCTGATTGGGAAATTCTGTCAAAGTACTACATTTGTTTTTCAATATGTTATCTAAACGATGATACGGGTTATCAATATAACTATTTTGGTGTTTGGATACAGCGACAAAATGTGACGAATTCTTCAATCAACAACAACAACAACAGCTTGAATTGAAAAATACACAAACTTTACATAAGACTTCAGAGATCATATTAGTGACATATGGGTTTTCATTCGAATAAAATAAAGATATCAATCTCTACATAGTGTTATCAAAATAGTATCATATTTGTGTAAGAAAATCTTGTTGAATTTATAGATTTTATAATAAAATTAATAAGTTTAATAAATAATTAATTAATAATCAGTCCAATGCAAAGATTTTATAATAAAATTGGACATAATGAAGAAAATAATTTTAGAAGAATACATCAGTTCTAACATGATTTTCAAGAAAAAAATGTCCATTAATGAATACTCTACCCTCTTCATTATCCTCAATTATATACAGATAATATTTATTCTATTTTCCTGGTAGTCTATTACATTAGCAATTGACTTGCTGGCATTAATTTCACAATTTGAGGAGAGTTATCTCCCCTGTACCGGTATATTTTAATTGGCCACTGGTGGCGCCACCATACTGTCATGAGAACAACAACATAGAGGATAGAGTGCAAAAAGAAAGTTGATTTGTTCATTTTAAGCTGGAACTATTGAGGTTTAAAGAACTGTATTGCAGATGGTGATGAGTGAAGCTACATGTAGTGATGGTAAGTAAGTTATAAATGCAATTATGTTATCATTTTATTAGCAAAACAATTCTAATTTCTAGTTACACTCAGAATGTTGTAATGTGGACCCTCTATGAGCTTTAACTATCAACATGTTTCTCTTCATATACTTGCCATATTAAACAATTGATACTCTTCTCAGTAACTACTGCAGCACTTCACCTTATATTTGCAGTCAAAATTAATGACTCGTTTAGCCTGGAATTCACAAAGAAATATCCATAACTTTATCTGTCTTAAAATTCCTTTCAGATCTACCCAGGTTCATCAAGGCAGTGTATTGTTGCATTGTCAGCTGGAAAAGCCCAGGCTTGGGGACCCCATGTGAAGATTGGCCATGCACCCCTAGCTGGAGGAAATCTCCCGGAGGGTGAGATATATAGGTTATATCACACCACTGCTTGTGTATTTCCTGTCAAACAGTAGGGTTTAACTTGCTATGAAGTTTGTTGTTTTGAAATGTTTATCATTTCCTTCTTATATTTCCAGAAGATTTGAGCATATTTCCATACCAAAGTTCTGATGAAATCGCAAAGGAATATTTATTAAAATAAATTGATAACAAATACACTGTTGGCATAACCGATATTTGCTATGATAAAAATGTGACCAGGAAAAGCAGGATAAATTATGATTAGATTTCCTATCACCATAACCATGATAACAAGCTATATTTTAAATGTCTATTTATTGCACTATTCTTGACCAAGGCTAAGGATTGCTGCATAATTCAATTGTACATCTGTACCCACATCTTGAAAAATGAGAACATTTCATTCATTCATTTCATTTAAAACGTTTGAAACAATTTTTTTCTCCTCAGATGCAACCAATCGGACATGTTCGAGGCGCACATTTCACTCGGAGCAGACATCTGATCATGGAAATCATGCAGCGTATTGTTGAATTACTTCTTCGCCAAAGAAGAAATAGCATCAGGCAATATTACATGACCAATACAACTGGATGACAAACATTGTTAAAATCATATTAGTGTACATTCTCAATATTTTTTCCAGTTGTGCTTTTTCGTTTTCATTTAGTGTTGATCCATAATTCTGGATTCCACTTAAAAATTGCTTTATAATACTCATAACATGCATTCAAGAATGTGTATTTTACATTAATAACAAATGACTTGAATGACTTTGGTGCTACTGGACCCAAATAATCTTTATTCAGTGAGCGGCACATGTTTGGTTTTTGCAGAGGGCACACCAATAACAGTAACATCACATTTCTATGATATTTCAATGCAAATCATCCTGGTTATCGTCACATTCACTAATATCAGCAATACGCCAGTTGAATGTAGTGTAATATTTTTAAGATTTCTCTAATCAAACTTTTTCGCTAATGTCACAACAATTTTATACCATTCTACCCATTTAAATTATGAGGATAACCTCTGAATAGTGTCAGGATAACTTGATAACAATTTCTTTGCTAATCTGATGACTTTTCATTTTTTATAGATTACTGCCAGAAGAAGTTTCCCTGTACCAGCAAGGTGATTTTGGACGCGATGAAATCAAAATTGAATGGGGAGCTAAAAGTTATAAAAGACACTTGATCTGCTGAGAAAAACATGGATGCCTTGGACTTTGGATGCTACGTGCATGTGCTGGTTGCTATTCCCTATAAATGTTTCTATTTTATACAATGAAATGTATGACATGACAACATAATAATCCCTTGTGTGTATACATGTAGCTGTATATACGTTTCTGTTTTGTGTGTATAGCTGTCTATACATTTCTGTTTTATACAATAAAATGTATGAAATGAATGCATATAATTTGTTATGTTGACTCTCTCATTCGACACGAAACGTTTCATCGTAAACCTGCAGTATATTGGACAACCCTGCACAACCATCCAGCATTATTCTATCTGTGTTAAAAACAATGGTGTTTTGGCCATTTTACCATGGTGTGGTGCATTACCATGGTATTTACCACAGTAGTTACCATGGTAAATACCGTGGTAATGTACCATGGTAAATACCATGGTATGTACCATGGTAAATACCATGGTAAATACCATGCCCAAAACACTATTGTTTTTACCATGGTTTTTACCATGGTAATAACCATGGTACTTTTTTATAAGGGTTTGAAACGAGATAACAGTGTTCGAGGAACAACCTTAATCTCAAAATTCCCAATAAACCTCTTCACGATGGAAAACCGACAAATATTTGATACGCGCGTCAACACATTCTGTTATGCAAAAGAATAACCTAATGCTCAAGTGGACAAGGGATCGCGCTGAGTCAATACTACACATTCGTTCAGTTGAGTAGTGTAGACCCTGAAATATACTATTTCAGCAAACCAAAATTCCACTGAAAGTGTTCAACCTTATAACTGAGACCAATTTACCTGGGTCCAACCGCGGAAAAAATTATATTAAACTTTATGATAAACTATAATTTGTTGTAAAACATAAAGTAGGCCTATACTTTTAGTTCATTGCTTTATGCCAAAGAATTTCTAAAATCTACGAGAAAGCTCGAATTTACCCTCTGAACAAGTGGGGCATAAATTTGCAACTTTGCAAATTAAGCCTGTAAGGCTATGGTGCATGGGAGACTCCCATGAGTACAGTTAGCACAACTCTCTTTCCCTTTGCTGACCCCTAGTCTTGTGAAGCACGCAACACAACGTGTTATCTTGTATGATCTCAGTTCACGGATCTTGATTGCACAATATTATATAGGCGAATCGAGGAATGTTGTCGTAGGCTAGTAAAGGTGAGTGATAGTACGCCTCACCATCGAGCCCACTGTATCTAGTACCGCATTTGAGAGTTCTTCCAGGATTTGGCGTCGCCCCTTGTTCTTGTCGCCATCTCCAAAATTGGACCGGATCAGCCGCGTGCTGAAAAACGCGAACGATATAATGATGGGTCTCCGTCATGGACCAGGAACGGTGGAATTTGGGGATTCGGGGTAGGAGGGGGTGTGTGTCGTTGAGGGCCATTAAACCCACATCATGCGCTTACCTTCCTTTTCTCAAGTACACTCCTAGGGCGCATGACTATATCGCCCCAATCGTGTTCTATCCAACAATGGTTCCATTGAAACCATTCAAGTCTTGATGGACTAGTGTACAGGGGTATAAATGTAGACATGCCCTTTTCTGAATGGCGGTGAAGCGAGCTATTATCAACCAACTAAACTATTATGGAGTGGCTAATCTGATTGGCTAGCGTTACAGGCCGAATGAATACCCAATGTACTTCATGACGCGTATAGAACGCAGTCACAACCCATACACCTACGCAGTCAACAGTTTCCCCATTGTCGATGAGGTCACGTAGCCTTCTCTGTTCCTCCAGCATCTATCCCCATTGAATATATACATGCACTCACCCCTATGAGCTAATGTATTGGATGTGTAGGTATGTCCTAAGGGCATAATGCGCTTCCTTTACTACTCTTCGACTGTATATGTGAATACCCCCGTGACCCCTATGGTACAGTGTAAGCCCAACTACACCGTAGAATTTGAAAATATGGGAGTAAATGTCCGCCATGTCTAGTGACATGTCATCGGCCGATTCAATTCGAGACCCTGCTCGAGCCATGTGAACCCTAATGGCCTTAACACTACCAGACCTGGTACTCTACCAGGGGCGACCTTAAACCTACCAGTCCTGGTACTCTATCACGGGCGACCTTAAACCTACCAGTCCTGATACTCCATCAGGGGCGACCTTAGCACTACCAGATCTGGTACTCCATCAGGGGCGACCTTCAACCTACCAGGCCTGATACTCTATCATGGGCGATCTTAACCCGAAAAGACCTGGCACTCTCTATCAGGGGCGACTATAACGAAAAATGTTAATCACAAGGACAAAATGCAAAGCTACAAATTTACTGTTTATCCTTCGACAAATGAGTAACCAAGTAGATTATTGACGGCTTGCAGAGAGCCCATCGCCAGACCCAGCATGTTGATAACAATTAGGAGAAAATATACTCGATATATTTGTTTTCATTCACTACATGAACAGGCATTACAGTATACGCCAACTATTTATGAATAGAGGACGTGCTCCCGCAAAAGTAAACCTACTGTAGGCAGATACCTTAAAGTGAATAACATGAAAGCCCGTACATTCATGTGAACTGAAGTTTGATGTCAAGCATGACATCCCTGAAACTTTATTCTCATTATGCTAATACCGGTATGCACTATGTTTGATATAAAGAATAAACGGAATAAAGACTCGTGTACATTAAAGAAATCACGTACATCAAATGTATGACTCAACAAGAACATTTAGTCCCACAAATGAAAGTGAACGGAAAAGCATTGTACATATGCCTGCATACATTAAGGAAGTTGATTTGGTACATTTTTGTCTTGCTCTAGCAAACAATTTTAAATGAAGTACAGTTCGATTGCTGTTTTTTCAGGCTTCTAGTCTTAATCCAGTCAATCAGCTGTTCGACTCAAACTCCTTTTCGTCTGTTCTCTAAGACTGAACCAGCATTAATGTATGACTGTTCAGAAAACTTACACACTGACTGGACATTTGTGCAGCTTGTTTACTGAGTATGTTACTGTATGTCTGACATGTCTGAGAAGGCGGCATCTGCGAAGTAAACCTATACTCACCCTACAAAGGCTGGCATTGTGGTTTGTCCTCTATGTGTTGTTAAATGTTGGACAAGACTGTGTAGATTAGCAGACTTGAACTCACAATTTGGACATTGACGCAGCTTGCCCCCAGCGTGTGTACTCATGATATGTTTTACAACATCACCTTTATCAGCTGTTCTGTAATCACATTCTGAACATTGGTGTGGTTGGTCACCAATGTGAGTTATCAAATGTTGTACAAGGTCACATTTACGAGCTGATCTATAATCACATTCTGAGCACTGGTGTGGTTGGTCACCAATGTGAGTTATCAAATGTTGTACAAGGTCACATTTATGAGCTGATCTATAATCACATTCTGAGCATTGGTGTGGTTTGTCACCAATGTGAGCTCTCAAATATTGTACAGGGTCACATTTACGTGCTGATCTATAATCACATTTTGAGCACTGGTGTGGCTGGTCAACAACATGGGTTCTCGTAAATTGAACAAGATCACCTATGCGATGGGACCTATATTCATATTGTGGACATTGGTGTCGTTTTCTCATATGTTTGCCTAGATCAACTTTTCGAGCCGATTTATAATCACACTTTGAACAGTGGTATGGTCTATCACTAGAATGTATCACCATATGTTTAGCAATATCATATTTTCGAGCTGTTTTATAATCACACTGCGAACATTGGTACGGTTTATCAACAGAATGTGTTACCATATGTTGAATAAGATTACTTCGATAAACGGATTTATAATGACATTGTGTACATCGGTATGCTTTATCACCAGCGTGTGCTCTGCTGTGTAGAACAAGACAACTGTTATAAGCGGATTTAAAATCACACTGTGAACAACGGTATGGTTTATCACCAGTGTGTGTTTCCATATGTTGGACAAGATTATATTTATAAGCGGATTTATACCCACATAGTGAACATTGGTATGGTTTATCACCAGGGTGTATCAGAATATGTTCAGAGAGATTACCCCCGTCAGCTGTTATGTAATCAGGTGATACTGTTTGTGGTTTCTCTCTGGTGTGTTTTCCCATATGTCCGACAAAATCTTTCTGCGCAGACTCGTGATCACAGAGTTGATAATCATGTAGTTGTTTACCTGTATGCGTTTTAACATGTCCAAGAGGAAAGGTTGTCATATCGGAACTATAATCACATGCAGAACGCTTGGATTGTTTCTTTCCACTCTGTGCTCGATTCTCAAGTGGGTTTGTCATTTCTGGTACACACAGTGCGAATTCTTGATCATTTTGTGGATTGTTCAAAATTCCACAGTACTGTTTTATATTCGAAACCGTGGCACGTTGATACAAAGCTACAGGGACCGGGACTTCAGCTGGACTCCTCATCTTGGTCTTGTCAAAGTGTTCATCTTCCTGCGGGTACAAATTGAATTTTTATGAAACAAATTGAACCGACAAAGCAAGATTGTATCGCCTTCTTTGCTCGTCAGTCAATAGATGAAAACACATTTAATAGTCCTGATTATACGCCTGTCTACATGTGGTGATTGTTCACGCACCAGCACATTTGAGAACAGGTATGCCCCCAATAATTTCAATATCAAACTGCATGATTTTCGATCAAATCATGACCATTTCCGGGCAATTATATTCATCTAGCAGAAACCGTTGCTTCGAACTCGGTAGCCGTATTGTCAAGATAAATCAACTTCGGCTATAGACAATGTAACATATATGTGTTGTAATCAAATAGGACTCCGATAATCACTTACCTCGCATTCCTATTGACGGTCTTTATATAAATCAAATGTCTTTGCCGAGGTGCTGGGTTACATTTTCGGCTCTAAATATTTGTTTGTGTTGATAGGTTCATCGACCAAAGAATTCAACAGAAGTGTGTATGGCTCATGCCTGAAGCGTAACTGTGGTACAAGTGTAAATGTGGGCTACGTCATATTCCTGATAACAATGTGAATGATAAAGCGACTAGCGTGATAAAGATTTTCCTCAACATTTCATTGTCTCAGCACATTCAAAAGGTGGTTGTAGCGCTGGGTTCTACCATGATATTAATAACATTGAAATTGTCAAAACTATAGTTATAAAGAAGATGCAGGTTATATACTATAATTTAAAAGATTATCTTCAAGATGACTTCAACATTCAAACGTACCACAGTTATACAAGTTATACTTTTGTCCATTGACTTGTGTGGCCAGACAAACTTGTAAGCTTTCTTTCTTTCTTACATATGGAAAAGGTGATTCTTCATAGTAGGATACCTTTTCAATAAGAAACGAGCTTCCTTTATAAGAAACGATGTTTTTTTTTTCTTTAAAAAAAGTGTCTTCCTAATGTAATATTCATTAAATATCGCATTTTGAAGAGGGTTATTGTGCAACATTGTAACGATTTGTCAACAATGTTTCATTCTTGTTGACGAGTGTTGCAAACACTGTTGGCGATCGTCACAATGTTGCACAATAAAGAAAGTAGAAAACGACACACAAGCTATCATTTGTTCGCACGCTTCTACTATATTTTATATGTACCGGTATCTACTTCTTATAAGAATATACATGTATGTAACTGGATTTGAGATTTATTCTACCACGTCTGGCAGAATTTTCCTCACTATTTCGTAGCTTAAGCTGTACTAGATGCAAAGAATAACATTTTGGTAACGTCAGTGTGACCTCTTATTCTAAAAGCGCTTGATGGCGGTAGAAATTTGTATCTGTGCAATGTTTTACATGTAAGTCCAAATTACCTGGTGAATCAAGAAATAATTTCGGGATATTTTATGCAGAACGCTCTTTCATTTTGTTGATAGGGTAGGAAGTTTGGTGGCGAGGTTGGGGGAGAACCAAGAAAATACAGGTTTACATCAACGTGATGGTAAGCGTTTCAAATACTTATATAACGCCCGTGTTCAGTTCAGCGTCACTTACTTTGTATCCTCCCTCCTTGTATAAGCTTGCACACGGAAGCACTGTATCGCCGGACGTGTTAAGCTCTAATTGGATTGGTTTGTCGGACACATTCTCATACTTGCACATATAGGAATTAACTGCATCACCGGACATGTTCCCCTCTAATTTGATTAGGGTGTCCAACACCTTCTCATCCTTGCACACATACGAATGAACTGCATCATCGGACGTGTTGAGCTCTAATTTGATGGGTTTGTCTAACACCTTCTCATCCTTGCTCACATACGAATGAACTGCATCATCGTACGTGTTGAGCTCTAATTTGATGGGTTTGTCTAACACCTTCTCATCCTTGCTCATATACGAATGAACTGCATCACCGAACGTGTTAAGTTCTAATTTGATGGGTTTGTCCAACACCTCCTCATCCTTGTAAACTTTGTCGATAGGAATGAACGACGATTTTTCATCATCCTGTTCAATGTACGTGGGGGACTCGGAATATTCCCAGTCGAACGTTTGCGGTTCTTGCTTTATTGCTCGATTAGTCATGCTTTCTGAAAATTGTTCAGTGAGTCCGTGTTCATCGCACATGCCCCATGGTATACCAGCATCAGTATCTTCGTTTGTAAGGGATGTTATGATACCCAGATGGTCTATGCCGATATTTGTAGGATGGGGCTGAGATACTGGTCTAACATCCTGATACTCCATGAAGGGTTCAATCTTTACATCTGATGGATGATCCATGATGTCACAGACAGGAGACGTTCGTTCTCGTTGTTTCTCCTGATGACAGGTACTGCTGAAAATGTAACATGTAAACATGTTTATCACGGAGTATTTCAATTTATTACTTACTGATTCAGTGCAATATCGACTGGAGTCACTAGCATGAAGGTAGACCCTTAATTCCAAAAAGAAAACATATTTAAACATATAGGCAACCTAAAAACGGTCTTCACTTTCTCTTCCGATTAACGGTCTTTATACACAGAAACTGAAAAGGCCAAATTTGGATCTGACCCATGGGCAGTCTGCATGGCTTATACAGACTGCGAAGTACCCGTCTAACTAAAGTTATGATTGGTTAATGCGGAGTAATTACACGCTACAGAGCATGGGCGTCGCTAGGATTTTTCAAAGGGGGGTCGATTATCATAGCATTTTAGGCGAGGGTCCAGGTGCCGCCTAGGTCCCGGAAGCTCCGGGGTCCTAGGTCGCCGGAGATGCGTTCTAAGCGTTTTCCCGGAATTAAATCTGAACATAATGTATGCAGATTTAGGGTTATATTATACAGCTCTGAGACCTTAAATGGCCTGAGATGCATTCCGAACGATTTCCAACAATTCAACTAACACGTCATTTGTCAAATATCAGTATTATATTTTATTCTCTTGTCATCTTGAAAACACAATAATAAAGCTTTGGGCCTATATACCTCGTAGGCTAACCCAGTGGCGTCGGAACGTAATTGAAAGTGGGGGACCACTATCATAGCCCAACAGGCCGGGCTCCAGGGGCCGCCTAGGCCCCGGAAGCTCCGGGGTCCTAGATAGCCGGAGATGCGTTCTGAACGTTTTTCCGGAAATAAAACTGATCATACTGAATGCACATTTATGATTATATTTTCACGATTTTTTTTCGCGATTATAAGCATGCATCGATATTGAAAACATCGCACCTCATGCCTTCATCCATTTGACGTTCTAGTTATATTTAAAACATACAAAACGATGACTTATAGTTCTTGGGAGGGAAACCAATATGCCTACAGATAAGATTCATTCACACAAAGATAAAACAAGGAAATCCTCACAGCCCAACAGGCGAGGGTCCATGAGCCGTTTAGGCCCCGGAAGCTCCGAAGTTCCAGATCTCCAGAGACGCGTTCTGAAAGTTTTCCCAGAAATAAATTCGAACGTAATGTACGGTATGCAGATTTATGATTCTATTTTCACGTATGTGCCTGGTCCCTCCGCTTCCGACGCCACTGTTAAAATGATTAAAACTAAACATCATCAGATCACTTTCCGATCCATATGTCATTTCATGACTGTGAACATTAAACTTTTGCTGAAGATATCACAACAATATTGTGTAGAATATCAAACTGTGTATCATGGACTATATCTCGTGGCCATGGTGAAATACTGACTAGAAAAATGAAACTAATATCACTCATTGAAACGTGGCCATGGTAAATTACTGACTAGAAAAAAATTAAACTGATATATTTTCCGGAAATGAAGTATCACGAATGTAGTATAGCCTTCAGCAAAGCTTATACATATACAGCTTTCAGTTTATTGCCCGTTTTGCACTTCGCCAACGGTAGACCGAGGCTGCCGATGCTTCATTATCAAATCCACACACATCGAGCAGAAGGAAAGAAACACACGAGTTAGTGCTAATGATTAATTGAATAGTAAATTCGCCTGCTTTAGGCTATCCGTCGAGGGTTCCCCTGCAGTATCCGTCAAGGGTGGAGTCTCATGAACAGAGCTACAGCTCTTGCATAATCCACTTTATTATCATAAAACGGAAAGTCGTGGTAAACCCATTGTTGAGCGAACTGACGCGTCACTACTGGAACGGAACATGCTTACGTGCCTGGAGACGGACATTTTTATTTCTTTCTTTTCCCTTTTTCTTTTTTTGTTTTGTTTTTGTTTTTGTTTTCTCTGTTTGTTTTTTTTGCTTTTTTTTTGCTTTTTTTTTTGCTTTTTTTTCTCTTTTTTTTTGGCGCGTCCAAGGGGCGGTCGTTCGCACCGGACGACCCCCCCCCTAACGACGCCCCTGCAGAGCTCTTTATAACGACCTCTCTCATTGGTCGATGATTGGCTAGAAAACTAACCAACTTCAAATGCATGCAATGCTGGCTACAGTCCGGTCGTATATCAAGATACGTTGTGGGCGAATTCGCGATATTTCGGCCCTCGAAAAAATTGAGAGTACGTGAAGCGTGCGATATTTCGGTAAACCTTTAGAATTGTACTAAAGCAGACACAACGAACAAAATATTCAAATTCGACCGATTTATCAGTCTTATAACCCTACTTTTGCACTATAAAATGGGCCGAGCGTGTGTTAGTGGGTTCATGTCACTGGGCAATGATATAATCTTAGAACTGGTGCCCTGTACGCCTAATTGTAGGGCTGCACGTCATCACCCTTCCGTATTGTGATATTACTGCTGACATGTCGTGGGCTGAAGTGACACCATTAGGCCGAAAATTCCCAACACTTTAGAGGGTAGACCTACTTGTTTATTTCCGATACCGTATAGCTCGAACAGTAGGCTAAGGTCTCAAAACAAGACATATATGTCTTTATTTTTTCACGAAGGCTTTTCCACCTACATGTATGTGACAAGTGCTTGTTGCCCGATTTAGCGCTACGTCGATCCAAATTAGCGTGTCTGAGAAAACGTGGGGATCCTAAACGGCTTGAAGCCACTTTAAGGTGTATCTGTGGTACACAAGCACCTCATATCTACATGTAGAACAGGAACACCTCAATGCTACGTCGTGAACTTTGGCAAATTCTCCGAGACACCTTAGGAGCACCTCGTAAACTTAGTTAGAAATTCATACACACCTCAGGAGCACCTCAGATATCTATCTTTTCTGATTGGTGAGAAATATCACATGATTACATGGATTAGTCACGTGCTTTAATACATTTGCTTGGGGTAATAAAATGGGTGAGGGCACACTGGCTTAATGTCACACTCGAGAATGTTTCACTCATATGATGAGAGTCAGTTTGGTTGGTGGAGTAAGCCGGAGTACCCCGAGAGAACCACCGGCATTGTAACCTGAGAGGCGCCTCAAGCCTCATAAAAGGACGCACCATGCAGAAACACATTAATGATAAGAGTGGCAAAACTCATTCAGTTATAATCCCACACCTCAAAGTGACCTCAGGAGCACTGCGAAGATACCTTAAAACAGGGATGAAATTTAAGTGGATATTTGGCATTTCTCGGAAATTACAACACATATAAGGGAAGTGGGAAGAGGTGCCGACATACTGACTGCGTCACATGATTTCACAGAATAGTCTTCTGGTTAACCTATTCTAAAGCACATACCAAGAATCTAACGATTCGTGATATGTGTTGTATCTCAGGTACGCTTTTATTGTACCTGTTCATGTGGCAACATGGATGATATGACCACACGGCCCCTAGCACCGGCATAAGTGGTATTAGATACAAATCTAGAGAGCTATTCATGCTCCGACAACTCGTATACTGGTAATTGGTGAGCTGTTTCGCTGTGACAACTCGTACATTGGAGATTGGTGAGCTGTATCGTCGTCAGATGTAAATGACGGCAATTACCACAAAAAGACTAGTCTGTAAGGCCCGATGTCGACCCAGCATCAACTTCCCACAAATGCCAACATATATCAAAGAACAGAAGGTCTGTACAGGGGTCGGGCCTCGGGGACGAAACGTCCACCAGCAGAATCTCGCCATATACAGGTAAAAATTACAACACATATAAGGAAAGTGGGAAGAGGTGCCGACATACTGACTGCGCCACATGACTTCACAGAATAGTCTTCTGGTTAACCTATTCTAAAGCACATATCAAGAATCTAACGATTCGTGATATGTGTTGTATGTCACTGTAAGAAATGTGCCGGTATCGACCATTATGTATGTTATAACTCCTTTAAGCAAAGTTACGTTGTTTTAAGGGGATGGGCCAGTGGCATATGCAACATGCACGCTATTTATTTTTTTCTGTGCTAATACATGTACGCCACCGGTATCTTCATTGAACAAATCGTTATCTATGCTTCACTGAGACATAATATATTCCCCAAATAACCGGTATGGAGCATAACAATGTCATTTTATATCGTAGGCCCACGAGTTTCATTTCTACCGGTACGTTTGAAACGAGACAACAGTGTTCGAGGAACAACCTTAATCTCAAAACTCCCAATAAATCTCCTCTCGATGGAAAACCAACAAATATTTGATACGCGCGTCAACACATTCTGCTATGCAAATGAATAACCTAATGCTTACAATGTAAGTGGCCAAGGGATCGCGCTGAGTCAATACTACACATTCTTTCAGTTGAGTAGTGTAGACCCTGAAATACACTATTTCGGCAAACCAAATTGCAGTGAAAATGTTCAACCTTATAACTGAGACCAATTTATCTGGGTCCAACCCCGGAAAAAATTAAAGTAAACTTTGTGATAAACTACATTTTGTTATAAAACATAACTTGAGTAGGCCTGTATTATTAGTTCATTACTTTATGCCAAAGAACTTCTAAAATCTGCGAGAAAGTTCGAATTTACCCTCTGAACAAGTGGGACATAAATTTGCAACTTTGCGGTACCCCTGTGAGGCTATGGTCCATGGAAGACTCCCGTGAGTACAGTTAGCATCACTCTGTTTCCCTTTGCTGACTCCTATAGTCTTGAGAAGCACGCAACACAACGTGTTATCTTGTATGTATGGTATTCCATTTTGGCCATTTTTGCGTCGCGCGTCGCAGGCGACGGAAAGGGCAACGTCGCCCTTCCCGTCGCGTTCTAAGAGATAGAACGCGACGCGACGTCGCCCTGTTTAAACGCGACGTCGCCTTCCGGTATTTTAGGACAAAATGGAGCTGCGTATGCTTAGGGAGCAGCTATTGCGATGGGGATCATATGGTGAAGCCGCCATTCCATGAATGAGCTCTGCCACTATCGATGAATGTATAGCCTAATGTCGGCGTAAATGAATAATGATTATCCTGCATTATCGTATAGCTTTTAAACGGTGTTAAATTTTAGTCCATGGTTGGAATGATACCTGTTATGAAATTTATCGGAAAGTCGTTGTATTGCACTGTACACATTATATCTTCGCTTCCAAAAGTTACGTAACCCCCACATCAGTACATCGTCTTGAATTTCTTTATTCCCATTGTATGCGTTTGTGTGGCTTTCATGTGTTTGTGTGTTTTCATTTTTCAGATGTCCTTACAGTATACCTCCTTATGTGACCACATTGACCAGGCCGTTGAAAATATCCGTTTATTTACTGCTGTCCAACACTGTATACCTATCTATAAGAGCTAGGTCTATAAGCTTTCAATTTATCGGAGAGAGATAGTCCTATATGAAGTTGTTTTACTGTGAGAATTTTGCTCTTTCTAAGAATTGACTGAAGAATATTAGTACTTCTGCACTCTTCAGATCATCCGGCATTTCCACGATCGTACTAGACGATTGAACTTAAAATTCAGGACGAGTTCTTGGAGTTCAGTTAGGTTGTTCAAGAAAAGATTAAAATATTCTGCTTATTTTTCTCCTTGAAACACAATTGTCGTCGAATGGCCTGAACAAAACCTGGAACAAAATTCCTGAATTATTTTAAGAGTGCATATCAACGAGATTTGAATTTTTCTTGAAATTGAGGAAATTGAAGAATCTCTGCAGTTACAACGCCGTAGACAAGTTTTCAGATTTGTGGAGGGGGGGGGGTGGCTATACTACCACAGCAAAATAAGACAAGGGTCCAGGGGCCGCCTATGCCTCGAAGCTCCAGTATCCCAGATGGCTGGAGCTGCGTTCTTGGCCTTTTCTAGTGAATAAAACTCAACATTAAAACGCACACGTTGTAACCAGTTTTTTAAATCTTTTCTTGTTTTGTGTGTGTGTATTTTCTTTTCAGGGTCAGTAAACCTACGGAGCCGTAAAATTGACATACAAAAAAAAAAAACTTATCATCTCTGGATCCCGTGATATTATCTCGGGGCCCGACTTAATTATCTCGAAATCCCGTGATATTATCTCGGGGCCCGACAGTATCTCGAAATCCCGTGATATTATCTCGGGCCCGACGGGTCGAAATCCGTGATGTGCTCTGAAGGGCCCGACTTAATTACATATAGAAATCCCGTGATATTATCTCGGGGCCCGACTTAATTATCTCGAAATCCCGTGATATTATCTCGGGGCCCGACTTAATTATCTCGGGCCCCGACTTATTATCTCGGGATTCTGAGATCGGGATTCCGAGATAATTGTCCAATGGAATTGAAGGGCCATTCCGCCAGTTTATCGACTGTTCTGTTACGTCGCTGAAGTTATTTCCTTATTCCTTAGTCCAGTTTCGATATTCTGAATCGAGTTATGTCAAAGTAGTAACCTTCATGAAAATCGATATATTTCGACAACCATTATGTCTTTCATAACACGAATGGAACCATGTTTTCCCCAATACTTTTTCCTCGCTATGAATATAATTGTGAGTAGAATACTTCAAAATATTTGCCGTTAAGATCATTTCTAAAGGGTCGTAGTAAAATCCGTGTACATTCCACAATATTTTTCTAGCCACTTTAAGAGTGATCTAGATATCTTCCTGATAAATTTATCTATCTCCCTGACCCATTTTTATACGCCCGCCAAAAGGCGGACGTATTATGTGATGGCGGTTTCCGTCCGTCTGTCTGTCCGTCCGTCTGTCCGGCCCTCGTGTCCGGTGTATATCTGGAACAGTTTTCTATCTACAGTTCTAATTTTTTGTGAGTGGATACCCTACGGGGAGACGATGTGTCGCGTACCAAAATGAAGGACGAGGTCAAAGGTCAAAGGTCACTGGCCTAAAAAACAGAAAATCACTGAAGTGTTCATGTCGGGTCTATATCTGTGAACGTTTTCTATCCACAGTTGCAATTTTTCGTGAGTGGATACACTAGGTGGAGACGATGTGTCGCGTACCAAAATTGAGGTCGCGGTCAGAGGTCAAAGGTCACTGTTGCCTAAAATCAGGAAATCATTGATCATTGACAGTTTTCTATCTACAGTTCTAATTTTTGGTGAGTGAATGCCCTAGGGGAGAACGATGTCTTGTATACCAAATGTAGATCGAGGTCAGAGGTCAGAGGCCAAAGGGGACAGTGTGACAGACAAAATCAGGAAATCATTAAAATATCTAATGTTTCGATAGTGGATTCAAATGGATAGTGGAGAAACGAAGTGTCACATACCAAAAAATAGGTCAAGGTCGAAGGTCAAAGGTCACTGTGACCCCAAAATTGGGAAATTGTTAAAAATCATGATTTTTTGAGTCCATTGAGAAATTACGGGGAGCCGTATCGTCATGTACCGAAATTTAGATCCAATAGTCAAGGTCACTGGGACCCCAGAATCAAGGTCGAAGATCAGTGAGACCTAAAAATCAGGAAATCATTAAAAATGACTAATTGTTTGTAAGTGGATTCAATAGGGCAAAATGAAGTGTCGCATACCAAAAATTAGGTCAAGGTGAAAGGTAACAAATTACTGTGCCCCCAAAATCAGGAAATTATTAAAAATAACATGTTTTTGTGTTAGTAGATAAGTTAGGGGGACACGATGTGTCACATACCAAAATGTAGGTTAAGTGACCTGGCCAAAGGTCAAGGTCACAGGTCAAGGTCACTGTGACCTCAAAATCGTGAAATTGTTAAAAATCATGATTTTTTGTGTCCATTGAGAAATTACGGTGAGACGATTTGTCATCTACCAAAATTTAGGACAAGGTCAATAGTCAAGGTCACTGTGACTCCAGAATCAAGAAATCTTTGAAAGTTACTTTTTTTTACATTAGGGGGACGTGATGTAGCACATGCCAAAATGTAAATCGAGGCCGAACATCGAGGTCATTGACCCCCAAAATCATGAAATTCATAAAAATCATGACTTTTTTGTGTCCATCGATACCAAATCTAGGTCAAGGTCAAAGGTCAAGGTCACTGATCCGAAAATCAGGAAATTAAAAAATAACTTTTTTCTGCTAGTAGATACAGTAGAGGGACATGTGTTTCATACCAAAATGTGGGTCAAAGGTCAAGGTAACTGTCACCCTAAAATCAAGAAATCATTAAAAGTCACATTTTCATATGCCTGACGAAGACGAAGTCGTGTAATGCGATGTTGCGTTCTGTCCATTCATCCATTAACACTTGTTGTCCATGCGATATCTCTTAGTTTCAAGATATGGAATGGTACCAAAGGTATGGAATGGTATATTACTCGCATGGCAGAGAGGAGCCATACATTTTGAGATCAATTTGTCGAAGGCCAAGGTCACAGTCCTTCAAAACTGAATCAAGTTTAGCTGACCATATGTGTTAGGTTGAAATATTCAGAGTGAGTGAATAGGGTTTAGCGTCGCTTTCAACATTTTTCCAGCTATATCACGACGGGGAAGGGAAGGGAGGGGAGGGGGAGGGGCAGGGGTACCTACTTGTAACAGAGCAGATCTAATGCTGCCATTTTATAGTGCTGTTCCACTGAAATATCATGCCTTAGGCAGACATGACACCCCACTCAGTCACATTATACTGACACCGAGCGAACCAGTCCTTGTTCTATCCTCTTAAT